>JAGXCT010036002.1:293-30993 GCA_022495035.1 Philopotamus ludificatus | reverse complement strand
ATATCCGAAATGCTAAAAATAATTTGTAAAATAATTAAAGAAAAAATGTCCACACTTTGTGGACCGTGGAGCTGCTGGTAAAAAATAGCTGTCCGACACGTATGGACAGTGGAGTACAAAGGGTTAAGGTTCATTTTCCAAAGCAATGCTTCCAGAGTTTTCTGTGATCCAATATTTCTCCATAGGTTTCACTTCAGTAGTATATTTTTTCATGTGAAACTGCATCAACTTGGAACCCCGCTAATGTAGTTCAGATGGACATACTTCTTCCATTATCGGTAGATTTAGAAAAACTGATATTTTTTTTATCTCAAAACATTATTCGAATAGTATACTTTTACAGAAACAGACGAACCGAAGCTTATTTTGAAATTGCGACATTCTTTCTGGGTACCTCTTATATTTATTTGTTTAGTATAGCACAAATTCGTATAATAAAATAGGTTTACCTGTATATATAAAATTTCATAATTCCTCCCTTGGCTCATCTATTGGCACAATTTCCGGCCATTCCATTTCAGCATCGGCCGAATCCAGTCGAAAGTGAATAGATTGGCTGTTGTAACGTTTTGGCAGGTGAACGATACCATTAGAATGCACACCCGGGTGTGTGTATGGCGAATTCCGATTTCTCACAATTGTAGGCCGATGTATATCTAGCACCTAGACGTGCTGCATTGTATTCATATGAGCTGGCGAATGTTTCTGTGATCATTGGCCTAATTTTGTAGACCACAGTGTGCTAAATTATGCACATACTGCCGGTGTACAAATCCGAGCATTAATCATTTTTTTTGTCTGCACGCGTGTCATCGATTACTGGTCGTTTGATTGTGCGGCATCAGCCTTGGA
Source organism: Philopotamus ludificatus (assembly GCA_022495035.1). Taxonomy (NCBI): domain Eukaryota; kingdom Metazoa; phylum Arthropoda; class Insecta; order Trichoptera; family Philopotamidae; genus Philopotamus; species Philopotamus ludificatus. Next base: position 30,141 of record JAGXCT010036002.1, on the reverse strand, counting down.
ATATCTTGTGTCAACGAGATTGAATAAATCATTTTTTTGTTAGATATTGTATCCTGCGAAGGGTTCGAATTAATGAGTAATGAATGCGAAATCAAAGATCAGAAGACACAAACCCTGGCCCCGATACACTGTGATAATTATATAATTAAATACCTATATCGTTGTAGGATTACACATACATATATTAAATGCCCATCGATTTTGAAAACATTAATATCTCACGACTGATGATGTGATGTGAATTATTTTTTTTATAATATTCTTAAATAATCCAATGATTATTTAGTTTATATGTATTTAATAATACAAACATGGCTGTAATTGATATCTGATTATTTTCGCCACATCAATTAAATATTAATTATCTTCTCAAAGAAAATATTAATTAATATACGTGATGCATAAAAAAACGCAACGAACAGCTGTATGCGGTATGAGTAGTTTCCAAATAAGAAAAACGTCATATTTATAATAACTAACATACGTTTTTCGTACTTTCGATTTTCTAGGAAATCCGTATTGATATGCAGCAAATATATTGCGCATAAGTTATTGAGGAAAGCAATGAATAATTCCCAAATATCATTGTTTATTAGAAGTATGCAGTGTATTTTTGTATAAAGCCGGATTTACATAATAAATTTGAGGTATTTTCTGAAGTTTAGGCGATGATGACGTTATGATGATCGTAAATATATCCGTTAAATGTTATTTCTGAAGACGGCGATGACGATAAATTTCGCACATAATTTTATTTTACATCAAACATTTATGCGTCGCGTGTTTTTAAATTTATGTAAAATGTTCAATTTGTTATATTTAACCTTATAGATGTTTACATATTTATTACAAACTATTCCGGAAAATATATACATAATTAATTTACAAATAATTGTCATCATTATCTATAACTCTTCTTGTGTGAAGATTTATTAATACATTCACGAGAATTTTACTCAACTAAGGTCACCATCATGGTATTGTAAATAACTTAAACTTTTGAATTTTGATTCCAAAAATAAATCTTAGAAACGATACTATATAGTAAAAATTTCAAGAATGTCTGGGAAAAATTGGAATGGATTTTTTTATCAGTACCAGTAATATTCGAATTGAGGGACAAAAAGGATTCATGGTTTTATGCATAGTATCGACATGTTTTTTACTTTTTTATTTGCAAATATTGCAGTTTTTTAATTCCTTTTTAAAAAAAATACCGGTTTAGAATTAATATACATACTCGAAGAAAATGACGATTTTCAACATGGTTTTTTACAGTGGTCAGAGTTTTGGTTATCAATCAGTTTATACGTATGTCTATTAGTGGGTGGACATCTAAAGCAGTGCTTCCCAATTACTTTCATGTCACGGCCCCATAAATCTGAAAGAACTAATTCCCGCCCCCCGCCCAAAAAAAAATATTTTATAGTTTTATTAAGATTATTTTGCCAATAATATTATTACAATTATAATACACCTATCCCTCGATTTACACGGTAGATAGGTTCCTGAAAAACGTGTAAATCGAAATTGTATATTTTCAATGTAAAGAGCCGTGCAAATCGAAAGTACACAAAAAACATAATTTGATTGTTATTTTAAAATACATAAATAACACAAAATTGATACTTTAAAAAATAAAATTATATTCTTTATTAATTAAATTTTTCCAAAATAACCCTTACTCATCAGCATTGAAAACCTGATTAGGAGTATATGAATTGATGGCAAAAATTTTAGCAAATTTTGTTGAATATTCTTGCGCTGCATCTATATCGCCAGATGACAGTTCACTTATGTAGAGAGTGTCCTGATTTGAATCTTTCGAACCAAGCATGACTTGCTGTGAAAGCCTGCTTATTTTCAGATAAGAAGGATGGTAACTTCTCTTTATTTTTCGTAAATCCGCAATGCTTTATTTGTAATAGCGTTGGTATCAATTGGCATCCGTTTTTGTGTTTGGTCCTCTATCCAAATCATTAAGGCCTTCTCCATGTTTTCCATTGCAATATCTTATTGTAGCTTCATTTATGCTATATAATCTAGCAACATCTATTACTCTTTCTCCATTTTCAAGTCAAGGATGAACGCCGAATGGCGGGAAGAGACATACCTACAGTGGAATGCATACCTACAGTGGAATGCACACCTACAGTGGAATCACACCTACAGTGGAATGCACACCTACAGTGGAATGCACACCTACAGTGGAATGCCGAAACTGAACCTAACAGTCAAAAATATACTTTTTCTGTATAGTGGGATTGTAATAGAATTATTCATTATAAAAATATGACCAGACAAAGGCCCTAAATATTAAACAGAAAAAAACATATTTTGACACATGATAATGCGAGACCTTATACTGCTAAAACTACTCGTATAAATTAATAGAATAGGAATAAAGTGTAACTATTCATCTATCATTTTAACCAATCTTGCTACTTCGAATTACAATTTATTTAGAATAATGCAGCACTTTTTGTCCGACAAAAATTTTAAGAATGTCAAAGAAGGGTCTAGATGTCTATTTTTCATAAAAAAAAACTATGCAAATTGCATATCAAAATTACTAAAATGATAAAGAAAGTTGTAGCTATTGATGGAGAATATATATTATTAATAATTTACATTATTATCTATATTATTTCGAAGTTGACTCTTGATTTAAAAATACTTCGGATATATACCCTTATATATTCCATGAACCTGAAAAAGTCTGGTCGTGTTTATTGCGGTAGAATAATCAAATTTCACTCCTAATTTATTTGCTCTTATAACAAAACATATATTTGTGTCCATTTTTATTATCTTTTGATAGTTCAATCGGCGTCCCAAGCTTGCTTTATTCAATTTTACGATGCGCTTTAAATGAAACTATACCGTGGATCATTAAAAGGCGAGTTTTTTCGATTATTTCCCAATGGTTATTGTTGAATATTGTCCTGTTTTAGGTGCATCTTAGAAATCTTTATAACCCGATTTATTTATTTTTTGGTGGTAATAGGTTTAATGGACTTGATAATGGTTCATGTTTTTTTTTGTTACGGTTGGATTCAATTAACTCTAAATTGTATGCTTTTAAATAGCCTCCATATTTATAAATATATTTGTATTAGTAATAAAAACTAATCACAAATACTTAATTTATTTATTGATAGGCAACATATTTCCACGTGCATTCAACAGTTAGCTACAAATAATACTTACTTTCGGTACGTGATCCCATTCAGTGTCAACAGTGATCACCAACAGTTTGATTATAATATCGTTAGTGCGACGTAGGTACGTGTGTATATATTTTTTCGACGTGTGTCGCAAATGCTTTTTCGCTCGCTGAATTTTAAAGCGTATTTCTAAAAATAAAAAATTTTCATGAGGTTACCACACATTTTCATTACAATGAAAGTTGTTTTCAACACTAGAGATTTAGCACGGAGCGCGAGCAGTGGACATGTGATGTTTGCGGTGTGCCAATTTATTATTATCATCACGCCATTGTGTCATTTTTACAAGTTCATCTCGCCTCTGTGAAGAAATGATTAGTGATATATTATTAAAAAATGACAAAATTAATGAGGTTCGTTAGCGTGGCAATTTAACTTTTCTGGATTTCGCTCTGGCTCCACTTATGCATATACGATCCGTGTGCAAATCTCATATGATGGATGTGTTACTGTTTACAGCGCTAAATTTCACGTCTGTCATTGTTGCATGGGTGTTGCGGGATAATAAATAAAGAAATATTTTTGCGAAATGTATATAATTTTATGTGCGATTGAATTAGAGATCTGTATGGCGTAAAAATAATAATATATTTCAAATTGCCCATTCATCGGATAAAGATGGTCAATAAAAAATGTTTCAATGGATTGAATTCATCGCAACATGTGGTCGACGTTTTATCATTGCTGAAAGGGTACATTATATTATTGTAGGATTGCGAAATATTAAATTCAAATGATGGTTAGCGATCTCTGAAAATCATATTTCATATTCGGCATTGCATTCGGGGTATAATCCCATTTTATTATTATGATAAAAATATTAATTTATTTTGAAAAAAATACTAATCATTTCAATGATGAATAATTACACGCACACGAGAGTATCTTTGATTTTTTTAATGCAAACTTTCATTTCAAAGTCGATTTATCAAGCGTAATTGCAAAAAAAAATTGGAATTATGATAATATGTAAAATTTTCATAATTAGAAGCTGGAGAGATTGTCCGTTTTAAGAGCCTGATCAGTATCCAGCAACGCGATATGATTAATTGTGGCAATTATGGCAAAAATAACGTTCACTCTATATATTTTTTTCTTATTGTTTTTGAGACAATCGTTCATTTGGCTATGATACGATTATAATACGCTTTAGTACAACGAGATACTTAATCGATTGTTATGAGCAACTGGGATCAATCTCTCATAATACGATTCCATATAAGTTACGCGATAAACGGGCATATTTACTTTCACTATCTATCGAGATAATTATGGGAATTTCTTTTTTTTACACATCAACATGATGAAAATGTCGTTAATCACGTTACTTTTTTTTATTTTAATTACAGATCATATCTCTATATGCTCATGTGTGGTAAACTAGTGGTAATTTTGCACGTCAATATATTCGCGTGTCATTCGTTGTTTAAATAATATGGTAAGCGATACAAATGAGTAGCATTTCATATATAATTAATAATTTGTTAGTAATAATATACCGCGATACTATCGGAAGTAAACGCGTACCGTGTGACGTAATATTTTTTTTTAAATATTCTCTTTGAATCGATTTTTCTAAATAAGGCGGATCAATTTTAATGGCTATTTATAATGCTTTGACATATGGCTCGGAGCAATGACGTCTTCTGAGATCGATTCTTTTGTTTTGAGACCACCCGAGGTACAAAACTATGTCACGATAAGGCAACAATTAAATTGCCCAGTGTTGATATGACTCACGAGGCCTCATTTCTTAAATATCTCTGCGGAACTTAAACAGTATTTTCTACGATCTATGCCAAAAATACTATACATTAAGTGCGTAAAAGCAGGTGTATGATTACTGTGATTAACGAGCAATGGACACAGTCAGTACATGGTTAGATGACCACGTGCGTGTCGCCGGACCTCAACGAATTTGGGCCAAAAAGTCAGTTAATTCTCTTCTATATATATCTGCATCTAAGTAATACATGCATTTAAGATGCACTTTGCCTACCACAAATTATTGTTAATGACAGTTACGACTTCCTCTCTCAAAAGTTCATCTATGTACTTGCTTGTTTACGGTTATAATTGCATCAGTGCATTGGTACAAATTACACGGTGAGATTGCAACAAGGAGTCATTTACTCTCGGCGGCAACTCCAATTTGTGCACGTACGTGTTGGCAGGTGTTGCACCATCTCTTTTAATTTAATATCAGAATGTGCAGAAAATCAAAAACAATTTAATTGGCTCGCAATTTGCTGACAATTCGCGCCAATGAACTGCTGGATTCGCACGTTATATAACGCGGGTCATTGGGTCGAGGCGTTTACCATTTCGCCGCTGTGGGAAATCTGATGGTAAATTGTTTTAGAAATTTCTAGAAATCTATATGTATGCGATGGTGTACGAAATTATTGCGGAAAGTGTAACAGTACATGTCTCAAAGCCATCTGGTTGACATATGATAATATCTGCGTTGCTGCATCGCTCAGTTCAACCCACGATTTACGAGATGGCACAAGGATGTACAGCTATAAGATGACCTCATAAATGTTGTATATAAAATTATATTTTTATTTGAATTTTTTTTTCGTTAAAAATCTTTGAATTCTTAGCAATTAAACGCTTGAACCATCGGGTTTTTCTATCTTAGAACCACTTCTGAAACGCAACTTTCAGTATGGCGTTTATCTCTTTCAGCTATTCTGACATTGAATCCTCAATATTAACCTAGCCATGCCGACGGAGGAAGATATTGATGAAGATTTCATAAATATCTTGACTTGAAATGCTTAAATAGACCCCCTTCGGACGACGCGATTGATTTCGAGCCGCCGTGATGGCGGATAATCTTTCCATACATTCCATATTTTTGTTTTTGGATTTAAAAGGGCCGACAGAAAATAATTATAAGGCTCGATTGGACTTAATCTTTTTTTTCTAACTTTACCTGTAGATAGTTACTAAGAATCGATTTTGGGAGTCGAGGATTACAATATTTTTGTGAGTAGAAATGGAGTTAAAAATTAAAGGATTTATATCTTTAAATTTTTAAAGGGTTTTAATAAATTAATTTATTGGTAGGATTTTAATGTCTTTTTGTATATCAATATTCCAGATGGACCACAGGGCGTTAATCATTTGTCTGAATTATACGTTAATTTTAACTTTAATCTTAAAAATAAGATGTGGTGATGTCAAATCCATATTGGAGAGCCGTAAAGGATTTATGGGAGGATAAATAAAATGAAAATGTTTTTTTTTATTTTTAAGAGATAATTTACTGCTTCTACTTATAAGTGGATGAAGGATAGTATTATTTTAGTTTTTCTAATAATATTTTCAATATGAATTTTTCCACCTAAAATGAATATCAAATATATTAATTTTAATCGAAAATTTAGAAAGAATTTTTCTGGGTTTTGAGATGGAAGTGACTTAGGTTTTTCCGGATTTATTTTTATGAACCATTTTGCTGTCCAAGCTAAGTGTCTATTTAAATATACCCGTATAGATTTTGTTATAAAAACAGGAATTATGTGTCTGGATAAGATTGATGTCAGAGATAAGTTTACCTAGGGTCAATCAGGAGGGGAGAAGGGGTTGCTACCCCGGCTATTAGGCAGAAATTAAGGATGGGCAAAGCATCTGTAAAATAATCAAATGCAATAATCTAAAAAATTAAAACCCTCTATTTTATTTTCTTGCCCACGAATTTTATTATAAATTTTGAAGGGCTTCTTAAATAATAGTTGCTTCAGATCTTGCATTTTTCTGAAAGGGCATGAGTGTACCAATACAACAACAACAATAAAATGATACAATTTGACTTATACAACCCTTACAAATCAAAAATACTAATTATAATTTGATCAATCCTATTTTTGCAATGTTGAGGTTTCCAAATTATTTCTCGATAATGAAAATCATATTCCCAAAATAAATATTGAAAATTTTTCGAACTAATCAAATAAAACATCTTATAGAATATTATACCTCTTATAAAATTTGGGAGATGGAATGTTACAAATTAAAAAATGTTCTCGTACTCGGATGCCGACAATTTACTCTATTATCGCTATATAAAAGAAAATCCGGAAAATGCACTAGCGGAAGGTGGCCATTATTTATTCGTTTGTCTGAGAAAATTCATAATATGCCATAATTTCATTATGTACTAGAAAATTGCTATACATTATTATAATTAACGTAGTTTAAAGAAATAATTCTATTCCTAAACTCCTTACTGCATTTGTGGCTTAACGTTTAAATATTTGATAGGATTAATATTAAACATTATTCTATTGATTTTATAATGAGGTCAATAATTTAAACAGCTATTTTTATATGTAGAATGTCTATATATCAAAACTAGGTCATATCATTTAAAACATAAGGAAATGCTTTCTTTATGTTGATGTCTTTTTATTATCATACTGCTTTATTTTACAAAAAAATAATAATTTCACACAGCATTTTTCTTAGAGATCAGTGTCTCTGGTCCCAATCGACAGGTACCTGCCGCGTACCAGTTCTTGCATAATACAAATTTCTATATAGCCGGTCAGCAGCTAGCTATAGAGAAGGCGGTGCATTCCTTACTAGTTTATTATACTACTAGAACTCAAGACACATATTTCCAAAGCGAAACAGAGATAAGATATTTCTTCACAGCCTAAGCGAGACGGACTGTGGAAGTTACTGTCGATACGCAACGGAAAGCCGCTTGGGATTATGCTGATCTTGCGTGGATGATGATGCAAGTTGTACCGAAAAAAGATCTAATGTAACTGTAGACTTTGATAGATCGATACGATCGCACGGTGCGAAATCATGTCGTATTTTGGGCGCGCAGGTTCGCATATTAATCTCGATGTTAATTAACGTGGCGATTTATTGCTCGCCCAGTGTTACATGCTGAGGTCACATTCCGATATTAATTGACCTTGAAATGCTAATACGTTCCGCAGAATCGCTTTACCTCGGAATTTTCCTGGCGTTTTCTTTGCAACAATGGTGAGCTGGCACACATTCCTTATTCCGCATTCTCTTTCTCTCTCCGTTGGGCCACACACCATCGTCACACGGTGATTGCCAACTGAGGAAATTGCAAAAATTGTTGTTGAATACATCCTCATTTCCTACTTAATTATCATTTTCGGATTGCGGTTCTGTTACGTTATATTCACGTGGGTAACGTAACTGTTACGATTTTTTATGTAACAGATTAAAAAGTGTAAGTAAGCGTACATGGAGTCGGTCACCGTTGGTGCGTAGCGATATACTTAATTTTCTGCATTTTTTTGCATTTATTTATACCATATATTATAATTTTATTCGAGAATTATGCCAATATGGCATACTTTCTTTAAAGTTAATACAAATAAAAACTGTACTAATAATTATGCTTACACATAATCGTAATTAACTTGTAATAAATCCATCTGATTATATTTTGATGCAAATCGAATATTTATTGATCAATAAAAATATATTTAAATGCATTTTTTTTATAATTCTAACTAGGGGCGTCTCGTCCTTAGGGGAAACCGGGGCACTGCGCTACACACATGTCTCCTAATAAATAATAATTAGCTGAAATATGCACACAGAACCGTATTCGTATGTGTTTGGGCATTCGTGTCTGGTCGCTAGCTTTGACGCGAACGAATGTTATTGTTTGTCAGTCATTGGAGGTAAAGAGAAAAGTACAGCTTTTCGTTTGCTGCGTAAAGCTCTTTTTGAGGCAGACCTATATATGCCCCAAAAAAATACAGGTTTTTTATACTGTACTAAAAATGAATACAGTTCATTTTTTTTTTTGAAAAATAGGGGGTGCGGCACTTTAACTTGATCATGCCCCGCCTGTTTTTAAAGTCACGAGCCGCCCCTAATTCTAACTATTTTTATATTGCTGGAATTCGATACATTTTGAAATGCATACTTCATGATTGTAATTTGCAATAAAGGTCAGTATATTATAATACGCTCGAAGCAAATTGCTAGCAGTTTAGTGAGATATTCTTTTGAAATGGCATCCACACCACGGTAATGATATGTAGAGAAGTCGTAAAATTTACGATTTTAGAAAATCCCGATATCATCATTATCCGCAGAGCCTACAATAAACGATGATGCGCGAGAAAAATATATCTTGTTTGACGACTTGCTGAAGATGTTATATTACGTTTTTAATACGTGGATTTTTGCAAATTTCAATAAAATTTCTACATCATAATTAGCCATCCGTGCAAAAATAATGGCGGCGTGTTTTAGACTAATTTATGATTGCGGTCGTTATCTACGTGCACTTTACAAAATTGCATCACAAATATTGTTACATACCGAATTGCATAATTTTATGTACTCTTCTTATCTCGTGGAATTTTTCAATAATATCAATCTTAATGGGAATAATTGAAATCTTTCTAGAGAAATTTAATAAAAAAACGTTAACAACGCAGCAGTCGCAATATATTTTTTTGCGCCACACGTATTTCAAACGTTTTACGGAAAGTTAATGAAATATATATATGACTATTTTGAATACTTATACATAATGTTTCTATTATATTGCATTGATTTTGTGAAGTAAAAAGATTTATTCTACTCTAGTAAAATTAGTAAAACACATACACAATTTTTACGAAAAAAGGTAGACAATGTCTCATGTATTTATTTATCTACGCTATTGTATAATTTTGTATAATTAGTAACGAGTAACTAATGACCACAGTGACCATTCGTACTGCATTTCCAGGGACAGTTCCGTATTTCAGCAGCCTATCGCCTTTTTTTTTAATCTAGCCAAGCCGATGGGGTTTATTTAGGACCCCAAATAGCTCTTTTATCAAAAAAGTTGAACTGAATAGGATATCAGATCAAACCCTATAGATGTTTCTTTTTCATTTTACCAATGAAAATCTTTTTTTATAAATTCGTAAAATACTATTAATGAGAGTAGAACGTAGATACGAGTCGAAAAAAGTTCATATAAATCCTACATGTCACAAACTTTTTATATTTGTCTAAAAAAGTATCTAAAGAATAAATGAAGGGCGTGTTTTCTCTCGCTCGCATCCGGTACGATGTGCCGAGCGCGAATGAAACACACATTTGATATGATTTAAATGTATAATTACGTTATAAATTAATTGTTTATATCGTGATGTTACACGAATACGTGAATATTTATTACCAGGAAGTCGAATACGCGTTAATAAAATACGAGTATTGAATATTTTTGAAGATTCAGTCACATTATTTTGTGTGGAGCCAACAAAGCGTAACTGTACTTCCTCGCCAAGTATAGTAGTGCATGACTTGGTGTTTATAATTGTTTACCGCTATTAAAGTATAACCATCAGATACTTGCGCGAATGCCATTATTATATCATTCTGCCATTTTTGTTTGAGGTTCGTTAAACTCTGCAATGGCACTTGAAGCCAGAAGCGTCTCGTTGTAACCTATAATTTTTAGTTTCGAATAAACAATTTTTCCGATAAATTCATAAAAAAAATATGTGTTTGATAAACGTATATTTATATTCTGAATGAAAAAAAAATGAGTCGGTTTTCTCTTTTTATAACCTGATTTATTCTCGAACAACTATTGGCCCCCTAATTCTACATATCTCCCCGTTCGGACGGGAGAAATTTCTTAGCGAGTTGTTGAACCCGTCGCGATTTCTTCAAAGGCTTCTGATGATTGAGGCACGTCTATCTGCCAATAAAACATTCGGCCGGTCTTCCACCGAAAAAAAATTGATATCTTCAACCTTGTAATACTTTTACGAATGATTGATTGTGATAAGAGAGTGGGAGACGGATGAATAGCTCTTAAACGTTGGATTTATTTTTCAACACATGACTTTTGGTAGCTGTCATCCCGATGGCAGCGAGGTTGTGAACCCAGATTCGTGGCAAGACGCGGAATTAATTGCCGGAGCCTGGGTTCTCACCGGCGTTTTCCACATTCCGCCGGTGCTCCATTGTTGAGGAACTCTCTCTTTTTTTGACCTCATCTCGTTTATTTATTACCATTATTACCCACGTGGTGAGAGTGTTGGTGCTATACGTAATAAAAGTCATCGAAGCGTGGCCATTCGATTTTTAATTCCGTATGAAAATCTCAAGATTTATGTTTACATCCACGGTGAATCATCACTGCGCATCCGCCATATACACTGACGTAATTGTACTCGATGCTTAAAAAAAATGTACGGATAGATTACAATTTGATCATGCCGCAATCGATGGCACATGCTGAAACACCTGATTGATTTGATCAAATCATCAATATTAGATTAAGGCATTTTTTCAATACCAAATGAACACATGCTTGTAAGATTTGAATGCTCGAGAGCGATATTGTCGAATCATTGTTGCTTAAATTAATTTTTCGTATTGAAGAAAAAATGTGTATACTAGCGAAGACGAAAATAACCATCACATCAGCTAAAATACAGTTCGCGAGGTCCTTATTATCTCTATTGAAAATAGAGATAAGACAGTATGTCTTAAGGATGTGCTCGAGAATGGATGTTTTGACAAAATTTAACATGGTCACGCTCTCCAGCAGTAAGAATATTGACCGAAGAATTTATCATCATGAAATCAATCATTTTATTAGTCAAGCTACTATTAGAATTATATGATGATAAAATATCTTCGATTTTTCGTTACACAATGTTTGTTTCCGGATATGTAATTGCTACTATTCTGCGTAAAAATTTACACATAAATAATAGAAAGTTTACGTGTTTTTTTCTCATGCTATTTACAATATTGACGAATTTTATTATTGCTAATTGAACGTACAAAAAATACAATTGATATGTTTATTATGGTAATTCTGCGTGCAACTGCTTTCTAGTATTTTTTTATTTGAAAATTTCATACTTTGAACCTATGTGCCATAGAAAAATTATTTATTATTATTTCTAATATTGCAAAGGTTATTTTAACTAATCGATTTAGATGCAAACTGCCGACCTTAACGATCATTAAAATATTTAGATCGCATTTAATCAGTCAACAAAGTAATTTTTAATACTAAGAAATATTTTTTTTTGCAAAAGTTAAACTCCAAGGCGACGGTCATTCTGGCAAAGCCGAGGCTAACCTCGAAGGTTGCACATACTCGTTCATATTCAATACCGTTTAAGCAATCATAAATAATTACATTGTTTTGTTATGCTTCCTCGAAAAAAATATTTTTTTCAACACATTCATACGAAACGCATCGTCCCATTTTTTTACATTCGTTTCTCGCTAATTAATGTAAATAAATAGCGTCTCTTTAGCATTTGCTATCAGATTGCAACTAACAAACGAAGAAAGTGAAATATCGTAAAATCGCTCGAGTGTGAATAATTCTCGTGGCCGATCTAGCTATTTTCGCAAGGTCTATCAAAACGAAAATGAGAGTGCAAAAGAAGTTGCTGAACCTCATTTCTGCAATGTGATTTACTTTCACTGCATTCCCGAAATTAAAATCAGACGTAAAATTGACGTGCACGCAATGCACACGTCAAAATATATTCAAATGTTCGTGTCATTTGAGTGAAATTTGATGCAACTAATATTAAAATATATATATACTTAGTGGCTATCATGACTGAATCACAGTCAAAAATTGTTATGTTTTAGTAACATAATCGAAATTCAAAAAGCGTGAAGAAGTTGCCGGATCACGCAACGGTCAAAAAGGTGGTCGCAAAACTGACACGTGTCCAGGGATGGCGTGAGATTGAGTTTGTGCTAACATCTCTTATACATTTCTGATGCAATAATAAAGCCAATTATTATGGTGATGGTATTCTACTATTCTTCTTCTAATTTTTCATTCTCTTGTCTTTTATATTTACTGACTCAAATCTGCTCTTCCGGAGTCTGTCTTGGAATAGTACCACCCTTAAGCATTATATACCTAATATTGACATCTAGCGACATCTATCCATCTGAGCATTTTTATCTATGCAATATGAAGCATTTTCTCCTCCTCCTGCTCCTTCGTCAACACGCAGACGCTGACATTTTTCCAACACATAAAACATAATTTTTCTGTCGTGATTTGATATTTTTAAAAAAATAATAATTATTCTAAAATAAAAATAGTTATTCTTGATATGATTTAAAGTTTGGTCGATATTTTGGATTTTTTCACTAATGAATATGACACGTAAATGACACGCACACCTTGCGATGTTCCTCTCTAGACTGAGGACACGTTTCACTCACACTTAGGCTTTTTGCGAGAAAAAACATCGCGTGAATATTGTTGTTTTTATTTTTTTGCACAATAAAGGTCAATGATTATTTATAACATTTACTCTTTAGACTTTTTTAGATAAATACAAAAAGTTTGTGATATGTAAGATTTATATTAAAGAATTATTCGAGAAAAATGAAAAAACTTGGGGTCCCAAATAGACCTTATCAGCTAGGTTAAATGATGTCTAGGTAAACCTTTCCTTCTTTTAATCTTTAGTGAAAACGAAATCGTCAGTCAGTGATATGTTCCTTGGTTGATACATTTTTTTTCTACAGCTCTTTTGTGTCTTACAACAAAATATATAATAACAGACAAGAATCTTCATACAGACCTAATTTAACCGGAAGCTCCAACGTCTTTTCATTAACTTTTATTCAAAGGTCATGACTATATTAATTTTTTGGTTGAATTCTTCTCAAGCCGGCACCCTTATGTATGTATTATGAAGATCGTGACCATTCTCGAACCGATTTTTTTTTATTGTGGCTCTCCGGGATCCTCTGCATTCCGCATCTCGCATCGCAACTACTACAGATATTCTCCAGACTATCGTTTCTTCTAGCGAGATGTCAAAAGTATCGGCGAATCATTTGAAACATATCACTGAGAGTCTGATATCTTTATCGTTCCCCGTTTCTTCAATGAATTTGTGCGTTTATGGGCCAATGGAATTTTCAACAGGGGTCTCCAGAACCACATTTAAAGTGTCAATATTTTTTTATATTCTCCTTTATTGACCAGATTTCCACGCCATTACTAAATATGGAGAATACCAGACTATGTCTTATTAGATATTCTTCTTTTTTTATTTTTATTTAGGTGGCATATTAACCCTGAGACGGGTCTTTGCCACCTGGAGGCACCTCCGAAGCAAACATGATGTCATGACTGCGACGGACGTTCTCCAGGTTATCTTGGCTCTTCGATTACGGGTCAGGTCGCCAGCCAAAGCCCGGGAACCGAGCTGTCGCGTGTGGATTGTAACAATAATAATCAGACGAGGTTAGGGCCAATTCGTATTTAATTTACGGTCTGATCGTCACTGAATTGGCCTGGATAGCGGCCTGGCTCCTCATAACTCCGTAGAATCCACAAAACTATGATTGTGCACAACCGCCATCGCCGCCACGTCTGATTCCTAAACGCGACAACACTCGACTCCATTCTTGTTTTTCCAAATTGTTTAAAAGCTTTGACATTGCATTTTTTAGCTATCCCAATTCGCCTTCTTATTTCTGGCGCACTATTAGTAGAGATCGGATTTCTACTGATATCCAAGATCTTGGGCTTCTTCCATCCACCTCCCAAGCTCCAGCAGTGGCACGTTCGACTCACCCCTTTGCCCAGGGATGCGAAGGTTGTCCTCCGGGTTATCTAGACTCTTCGAATACGAGGCAGGTCGCCGGCCATGAGCTTAGTTTTGGCACTATATCTTCTTATTTTCATGTTCAACTCTTCTGAGCTGTTCGGCTATTTCGTTGGCTATTAATATTATATCGTCCGCATATCTTAGATTGGAAATTTGTTTTCCCCGGTTGTAATGCGAGTACAACATATTATTATATAATATATGATAGATTTACTTTGTTACGCAAGGATGAGTTAAAAGATTTATTATTTTAAAATTGAATATTTTTTATATTGAATATAATAAATACAATGTAGAAATATCATATGTTTTGGTCAATATTTAAAAATAACATACATATTAGCATTAATTGGTCAAGTAGACTGCCTTCACAAATTTCACCATCGTCCGCATTACTTAAAAGTTAAACACCCCTGTTATATATCAACATCACTGATCTAGCGCAATGTTTACCGAAATGATAATGCAATTACGTTTTTAGACGTCGTATAATTATCATTCCGAGTTTTTTCGTACATAAATTTTTATATGACCATGAATCGATGAATGATCTTGATAGGTTGTTAAATTTTACGTATAAAAAAATAATGAGTTTATGCCATTATCCAATTACGATTATTTTAATCCAAAATCTAAACGTTTTTTCATTTGAGTTTTTATACTAACTCGCGTGCATTGAATGATTTTAATCAATCTAGGGCATTATTTAATCTGAATTTATATTTGGCATTTTGTGCATTATTTTTTTGATAAAAACGTATATAATTGACCAAACGTTCCGAAGTCATTACTGCGACTCTGCGTCATTAAAGTCTAAATAATCTCGTTTAGCTTTCCTTATTAATTTTATTGCAATGACCTTCCGGTAATTAGAGGGTTAATGCTGATTCCGGCTGATACAACGGCTAAAATCTTGATCGTAAAGAATCGATTTAATTAAATTTCTCAACTAAACAAGAGGTATGGATTTTTTTTTAAATGCGGGTCAAATAAAAATGTTTTATGCGACCGGTGTTGCGATACGCTATCTAGGTGAAAGTGTGAACATTTATTATATTTGGGCATTAGAGACCTTGATGCTTACATAATTTTGAGTTATTCGTCTGTTTGCAATTAATAACTAACCGGTATTCCATTATTGCTGCAGGTGCCGATCGACTCGCTCGTACAGTGCGATGAAGCCGACGCTGCCGAGTGATGGTGATAAATAGCTCTGTGTCTTGTGATTTTTGGTGAATTTTACAAAAGAAAATTTGTCTCAATAATGGCGGTAGATCGTGTTCAAAAATGTGTCGGATTTGTGATGGTGTTGATGTGTCTTGTGAATTATGCGACGTCTCATGTCGCGCTCACGTTTCCACCGGCCAGGAAGTATGACTTGGATTTCTTAGACAATGCGAGGACTAAAGGACCATGCGGAATGCCCAAAGGTAAGATTGATTTTATATTATTTTTAGGCTATTAACATCTTGATATATACACTCCCTGAACATGATTAGGATATTTAGAGTATATGAAGAATTTCAAGCATTATTTTTATTCATAATCAAAACTGATTATTTTTTAAAAGATCGCTGATTTTCTAAACTCTCCTTTACATACAGAAAGGATTTAAACTTGACATCAAAATTATGGATTCCGATAACTATAAGTGTGTATAACTAGAAAGCAATCTCGCTATTAGTGGCGTACGGTGGTGTTGATGTTAAGTGTGCTGAATGTGGACAAGAAATTATAAAAAAAAATATAGTTTTTTTTTAATGAATTTTATTATTATTTATACATTAATTCTATTATTCGTTTTTGCGACATAAATTTTTCAATGGAACTATCGTAAAGTGTGCCCTTCTGCTTTAGTTTTATTCTCCATTGATATTACTTGAAAAATTCATGTCTTAAAAACGAAAAATATAATTATTGTATAAATAATAATAAAATTCATTAAAAATAACTGTATTTTTTTAAATTTTTTTACCACATTCAGCACACCCAACATCAACACTCACACATGCTCGCTATATCTCAAAAAATTAAACTTTACAGAGTAAAAAAAAAAATTAAATGTTAATTAGTCAAACGACAAGCTATTTAATAGCCAATTAGTAATAAAAAAATGAGTTTGTTTGAGTTTTCGGGCTACAATTGTCCCTGACGTATCTTGACATTGGTATCCATTTTGGATCCTTACTTAATTGTTGGTGAACAAACAGTTATACATGTTTTTATATGATCTACATTGTTTATACATGATTTATTGACAAACAACAACAGCTTCTATATTTTTCGGACATACCCCCCTTCAAAACTCCCTATTTATAAAAATGAAAATAGTCATAAAATGAGAACGTTTTGCCAACATCAATTAGATGTATGTAATTAGAATTGCTGTAACTACTATAATTACCACTAAAGCGCTGACACGAGATGAATCTTCTAGGGATTCTTTTTAATGGATAGAAAATTTCTTGAAAAAATAGAAAATTCTGCATATTATCAAACTTTGTACGGTAGTAACCATACGAAATTATATTTATTATTCTTAATATTTTTACCACGCCTTATTATTTATGTTTTAAATAAATTACTAGCAAAATATACTTTTTTAATATTTAATATTTCGCAGCACCCCCAAATATTTTATTCACGAGCCGTCACTGTAAAAAAAATAATTCACATAGTTTATTCGCTGAATACGATATCAAATAATGACTCTCATTCTGTTTTATACATACTTTTGTATTATTTAATTTATTCTGATAAATATTGTCAAACGAAATATAAGAAAAGTATAATTGCATTACAACTAAATGAATACATAAAGTATATATATTATTAAAAAAGGTCTTTATACATTTTAATTAAATTTTATATATTTTTTTAATCAAACCATGAATATGTATATCGATTTCAAGACAGAGTTTCAAACATATGCGGTAAGATTTGTATCAGGGTTGCTTATATGGAATTACTATATATCTGATCTCACAACCCTAGCAAAATAGGGTCTTGAACATTAATTTAGTGACCCTCATTTATATAATACATATATAAGATCGATATAATCATCACAAAGTAGGCTATGTGAGTCGTATTATATTTTTAATTGGGCTCGGTCTCAATTCTTTAAAAATATAAATCAAAATTTTCCAATAATTTCCGTACAATAATCCAAAGAGGTCATTCGCTCTACTTGGCTCCGAGATTCGTATGTAATCTTTTTCGGAAAAGTTGATATATATATACTTTCTGCAATGAATTTCCCCATAATCGATAATAATAACATATGTTTTATTAAGCGGGTATATCAAATTTTTACCGGTGTCCGCTTGTTTTTTAACACATTTTAAAAACTTGTTTCTAAAATTTATTACGTGATCAAAATGCATCACTAAAAATATTATTATTGATGATATCATTGAGCATTGTCAGATAATACGGTATCCTATTGTATAGCGTCTCACTGTTAAAAAAAAACATTACTTTAACAAGTTATATTATATATAAGTTCATATATGTAATTAATATTTCTACGAAATGTAGAAGATTCCATTCTCTTTTGAATATGCATAAATAAGCATTGAGTATTAAATTATTTGTACATTTGTGTAGATTAAATGTGTCTAGTATTAAATGAGTTAGTGTGATTGCTTATAATCTCGATAGATTGACATTAGTCGGAATTCGTGAATATATTTATTAACAAATGATTAGAAAACATAGATTTTATTACACTTGCAAAAGTATAAATAGTTTTCCGGTTAACTCCAAAATACTTGAGAAGATCCTCAAAAAATATTTTTTGATATTCATTTACAAATTCATCATTCGATATAGGCATATGTTTAATTGTTACATTCGGTTTTTTTAATAATAAATGTTTATATGGCACAATTTCTAATGGCGGCGCAGGAAACAATTTTTCTTTAGTGTTTTTTTCCGCAGCTTCTTCTGCTTTCAACAGAAAATACATGCAATTAAATTTTGTAATATGAAATTCGTTGCCGTCGTCGGTCAGTATGGCACATTCAGGATTTTTAACCTTCGGAAAATAATCTAAATAATCAACATCATCTAATATATTGACCGTGCGAAATGAATTTGCAATATCACAGGAAATTTCCGCCTTCATATACGCTACAAATTCATAAGTCACTGATAAATAACACGATTTTAAATCATCATTGATATCTGTCCGATCGACGTAACCGAAACCACTTTTTGGCCGTTTAGACCTCCACCATGCCAAGCCAATCAACACATCGTTGATCAGAGATTGAATGTTTTGTTGGTGAATTTCGTGGTAATTTAATCCTTGATTTGACGATCCGGCGCTACTAAAACCATATCCCGCTCGATTTGGGATCAAATAAATGATGCGGTAATGGTTGGAACCGGATAATCCATAAGTCTTCGGATATGCGCGTAATATTTTTCCATGTCCCGATAATCCACTGCTCTTTGGATAGAAATGTTTTAGACTCGCTGTTCTACCCCCGACGACATTTGATCCTCGGCGAAAACCGCGTCTTACTTTGCTGCCGCCACCTCTTGATCGACCACGGCTACCGCCTCTTCCTCCTCCTCCCTTTCCAAAAGACATGTCCGTAAACAATATCAAGTATAATAAAAAAATGCACAAAAATCGCATCACGAAATGTTTTATAGATCTTTATGGCGCCAAATGTAAAATCGTACTGAAGACCGTAACTAGTTCGTATTACTCTTGATACGATCATCCGGCGATTTAATCAATTACCTCAATGGGAATGCCATATGTATGTAATGATTGATGCACACACAAAACATATCAAGGAACATGCTTATGTATTCATTTGAACAACTTAAATTCATTCTAAATAAGACTAAAATCATTATTTCAACCACTTGATTAATTCAGTTTTCGACTTACTACTGGGTTCCATTCCGCCACTTTACTAGAAACAATAGACATAGTAAATAAGTTTTTAGGTAAGATTATTCCATAAAAATTATGTCAATAAAGTACCACTACGTTATCACATTTTTTGCTCGTATATTTGATACTCGATACTTATTGAATGTTTCCACTTCTATAGATTGTTGAGATAAAAAAGCCATTTCTCGAAAAATTCGATAACCAAATAGTTCCTGAAAACTACAATGTCAATCAATATTTTTTTGCGTCCATCATAAATATATTGTCGATAAAAAAAAATTCCAGCTCTGATAGTATTGGAGGATTTAAAGAAACTTATACACAATTAGTTTTAATCTTTTTTATTTTTATCCCTTAATGTACAATAATTATTCATACAAACAATATAAAATGGTAATATTTTTCAATAATCTATTTTAAAAATAAAACGTGCTGTAAATCTATGTGTACTTTATTTATTAAATAAACAAAAGATATTGTATTAAATAATTCCTGTTCATTTTAAAGAGTACCGTAAACAACATGATTGGATGATAAAACTTGCGCACTTACGTACAGTAAACCCCCCTATAACGTCAAGATAGGTTCCGCGTTATAGGGGGGGACGTTATAGGGGGTTAAGGTTTTTCATTATTATTTTTTGATTTAAAGGAAATCAGTAAATCAAATATTTCCATGTTTTTTTTATACATATTTACGTGTTTACCAACGCAAATGACTTGACTCGCGCGATGAGCGATTTCCTTTCGTATTTTGGCTGACGTATTCTTCCCGCAACTTGCGGGCAGGGAAGATCAATACGACATTTTATTAGTTAATTTTATAAAATTATAAAATATTTTTATGAAGATTATAATTAGCGTTTTAAAAAATGTACGTTATAGGGGGGTTTGACGTTATAGGACAAAACTGCCGCAAACGTTATAGGGGGGACGTTATAGGAATGTACGTTATAGGGAGGTTTACTGTATTTGGTTCAATGTATATTGAATTATGCTATAGATTTAACTACAGGTACTAATCGCGTCTGTTAAAAAATGGGATCGTTTAGAATCTGTTGATTCATAAGTGTCGTTTTTTCATTTAGAATTCTGTGATATCTAAATACGAGATCATTATCCGATATAGACTTTTCTTTGACTTTCATATTCGGTTTTTTTGATATATATTGAAATGGAGCAATTTCTAATGGAGGCGCAGGAAACAAATTTTCTTTGCTATCCTTCATAGAAGCTTCTTCCGCTTTATAAAGAAAATATACACAATTAAATTTTGTAATAACAATTTCGTCCCCGTTGTTTCCCTGGACAGCGCATTCTGGTTTAACGTCCTCTGGTAAATAATTAAAATAATCATTATCTTCATATATATTAATTGTGCTGAACGCATGTGCTATATCGCATGATATCGACGTCTTCGTATTCGATCCATCTTCATATGTGACTGATAAATGACACGATTTTAAATTATTTCCATTGATGTCTTCCCCAAGGACTTTGCTATATGTAGTTTTTGGCCGAATAGAATACCACCAAGCGAGGCCTAATGACAAATCGTTAATTAGAGATTGCCTATTTTGATAGTGGATTTCGTGGTATTTTAATCCATGATTGAAAGATGCAGCCCCAATAAAACCATATCCTGCTCGATTTGGAATCAAATAAACGGTGCGGTAATAGTTCGAGCCGGATAATCCATAACTCTTCGGATATGTGTGTAATATTGGTCCATGTCCCGATAATCCACTGCTCTTTGGATAGAAATGTCTTATACTGAATGTTCGACTTCCACCACCTCCTACCCCGCCACTGCCTCTCACTCCTCCAATTCTGCCAAATCTTCCTCCTCCTCCTCCCTTTGCAAAGAACGTGTCCGTTAACAGTATCAAGTATAACATAACAATACACGAACAATGCATCACGAAAGTTGTATAGTTGTTTATCACGCAAAATATAAAATGATACTAACGCTGAGACCAGTTCGTACTAATCATTTGATACGATCATCCGGTGTTTTTATTCATTATTTCAATGTAATATTATATGTGAATGATGGATAATGCACCGCATAAAAACAAGCCTAATTGGTCGAAATTTGCTCATTTATAAATATTATATTCATTTTAAAAAAAAATTAACTCTAATAAATATATTTTAGGCTGAAATTCAAACCAATTCTCAACTTCTTTATCAATAGTTAATCTTCGTCCATATGTAAACAGTCCCAAAGTCGCAGATCGGACATTCGCGTGTATTATCCGCTGCCTCTCACTCCACCAAGTTTGCCGATTGTTTTTCCCCCACCGCCGATTTTCCTCCTCCTCCTTCCTTAGCAAGGAACGTTTTCGTTAACAGTATTAAGCATAATATAACAATACACAAACAGCATCACAAAAGTTGTATAGTTGTTTATCACACAAAATTTAAAGTTATACCGACGCTGAGACCAGTTCGTTACCAATTGATATGGTCATCCGGTGCCGGATGCGAGTCGCTGGACTATTGGCTAACGTGTACGATTCGTGGAGAACATTTTGCTTATTTTTTCAAAAAAAGATTTTCACTGTACTATTGTACTACACTATCCTAAAATTAAAGCTAGGCGAGGGTTTGTTGCTTAATTTCTTAAATATAATTATGTAAAACAGTCACTATCACTATCATTTACTTTACGAGACGTTTTTTTACCGATTTTGTCACGTGATAGCTCCTTTTAGATCAGTGTTTCCCACGGTGGGGCGTACGCCCCACCGGTGGGGCATTACGCCTCAGAGAGGTGGGGCACCACGCTTCTTAAGGAAAAAATTGGAAAACGAACAACATTAACAAATCTATCTTCTGCACAAACTGCAAGTGTCGATCGTACTCTTGAGGCTAGTTACCAAATTTTATTGCTCATCGCTAAATGTGGAAAAAACCATACTATAGGAGAGGATCTAAAACTTGGTGGCTAAAAACATTTTACCTGTTCTAAATGAGGTACTAAATTCCATGTAATCAATAAATAAAGTGTATCAATACGATTAAAACTAGTGCCAAATGTGAGCGTCTCTTTAAGTTATTTTGTAAAGACCAAAATGCGAGCCACGTTAGACTGTTACTTCACACTGAAGTGGCAGAAGATGGCTTTCAAAAGGAAATTCCTTAAAAAGATTTATGGAATTATTTGATATGATTTGTGATAGTGATTTTTTCAGCAACCGCACTGATATGAAGTTTTTGATGACGGTCGACGGTAAAGCATTTGTGAGTTATTTAACTGATATATTTGAAAAGTTAAATATTTTAAATAGCTAACTTCAAGGATCAAAGAAAACACTTGTCGATGTCAAAACAAAGATATTTGCATTCACTACTTTATTGAATTATCTAAAAGTATTTTTAACAAAATTTTTTGAAAAATTTTACTGGCTCCAAAAATGGGAAATGATTGATAATGCTAAAGTAAAGGTCGAAGTAAAATTTCGACCATCTGCAAACTTTATTAACTGATTTTAAAAAACGATTTGCTGATTTAAAAGAAATAAATTTTCCTGCTTGGTTGACACAACCAATGCTGGTAGATATTTCAAATGAACAACTGTATCAAGAAGAACTTTCGGAAATGCAAAATGATGATTGAATTACAAATATTTTAAACATAAAAGGAATAATGGCATGGATGTGCGAAGAAACAAACACAAAATATCCTAATATTACTTTGCATGCCAGAAATTTATTATTGCATAGAAACATCTTATTTGGTGGAATGGGGTTTTAGCGCCATAAGCGATTTACTCATAAAAAAAGAAATCGATTGGATATAACTAGAGATACGTGATTATCGCGATATAATTGCGAAATTTTGAAAATTGCGAATAGATGCGAAATTGTCCATATATCGATCTCTCGGTTATAATATAGGTGGCATTTTGCCTATGGAAAGCCAGAGCTACTTCTTGGAAACAGACGAACACGCAAACTAGAATTAATAGATATTCTTAAGGTCGATTTCCGTAAAAGTTTATTAAATCTCAAGTCACATTTAAATATACATGAAACGAATGTGTTTTATGAAACTTTAAATCATCTGTTCAATTTCCAAATTGCTGAAACGATATCGGTAATAAAAACTTACTTTTGTTTACAACATTAACAACATCAATAAAAACATGCTCGATGATAAACTTTAATAATTTTTTTAATTTTTTAATCAGTTGTATTCCACTGTATTTCTATTTAATTTCAAATGTTTTTTATATCAATATATTGTATATCGTTTAAAAATTATGTATAAGAATTAGACTTTTTTAACTTCAAGTTATAGTAATTAAGAAATAAACGCTAAATAGATGCTAAAATTTGTCATTTTAAATGCTATTTTTTTAAAAAAATAGATACTAAAATACGTGTCTCTAGATATAACTAATAGAGGGGACCTAAGACTGAAATTAACTAAGTTAAATCCAGACATAAAATTTATTTGTAGCAAGCGTAACTGAATTTGAAAATTTAATAATGGATTCGGCGTCTAGATGTGTGTGTGTGTTTTGTACTAAATTTCAATTGTCACTTGTGTTTTTTTATTGTTTTACTTTTTATTTTATTTTACCTAATTACATTTCAATTGTCATTTGTGCTTTGTAATAATTTCAGTTATAATATATATTTTAAAATTACCTAATGTTTGAATTAAAAAAAAAAGTGGTCGGTGGGGCATAGACTTTTGAAAAGACTACGGTGGGGCATGGCATAAAGAAGGCTGGGAAACACTGTTTTAGATGGTTCGACTGTCTATGCCACGATTCGGTGATTGACTAATTTGTTTTGGGGTGACTTATTTATATATTTTGCATATTTTTGTATATGCATGTTTCACATTTATTAGTAGGACCCAAATGTAATGTCGTATTTTTTTAATGAAACTCAACCCATATTTCTAATTATTTATAAAACTTAATTATACAAAATAAATACCAATATTTTCTATGACCCTTTGCCATCTATTAGGTAAATCTAAAATGCATTTCTTATAAAACTCTGCCGGTTTAGAATCAAAATAGTCTGAAAGAGCCGATTTTATTTCATCTTCTGATTTTTTTTTCTCGTAAATAATGCTACAATGAGGGGAAAAGCTGATAATCGGATGGAGCCAGGTCTGGATGCAATAAATCTGTCAAACCTAATGTTGCAACTCTTCTTTCTCCTTCAGTAACTTACATATACCGCGCCTCGTGTGTTTGTTTCTCTCAGTCAACGCATATGGGACCCAAACGCCTTCTTTTTTAATCTTCCCCATTTATTTTAGATAGTTCGATAACTCTTCGATACTGAAGAGTCGAATTTTTTTCACCCTCTTCTTTCAGGGCTGCTTCATCCACTTCACGGAATCGTTCACTTTAGGCTCATTTTTCAAATCAATATTGCCTGATTTAAAATTTTTTAACCATCTTTGACGTTTCCTGATGTTTAATGCGTCTCCATAAACATCTAAAATATTTTTGTTGCCTCCGTTGCGTTTTTTTTTGGGTGAAACTGAAACAGCATACAGCTATGCAAAAAAGGACACGTCTCGGTCAATATTAAAGGACACGTAAAAAAGATTGGAGATTGGAGACTTCTCACGACACCCAAATATTCAAACACGTCATTTCTCAGTCAAAGGACTGAAGAAAACTAATCTGAAACTATGCTCTCCGAAAATGCGACATTACATTTGGGTCCATCTAATACGTATACACGCATGTGGCTATGAGCGGAGAGGGTCGTCGTGTGCCTTGTTTTTATACACGGGTTTTCCGCTAGTTTTTTTACGTACGTAATTCTCTGAAAATCTCGCACAGCTTTTTTCCACCCATTTAATGGAGAGGAAACAATAGGTGATACATCACTCCCTCATGTCATGTGTCTACAATGCAACTTGGGAATCCCACAGGGTTCCACCTCACTACCAACAAGCTCGTTCGCGTGTGCTATTTCTTCCGCAAAATGTGAGGACAGGTGCTCTCGGAAACTCTCCGGTAACCAGAGCTATCAGTCTTCTCAACCCTTTGGCTAATTATGTAAACATTTTCAATGTTTTTTGTTTTATGTTTTAACCTTTCTAATTATTATATATACACCAATCCCTCGATTTACGCGCTTTCACTTTTACGCGTTTGTTTCTTGGACCGTATCTACCGCGTAAATCGAGGGATTAGTGTATTATATTTGCTATGAATGGTTATAAGAAAAAGAAATCCCTCTAATAATGGATGAATTTTTGGATCATTTGTCGAATCCCCCAGTTCCTCGACCATATAATGCGATGGAAAGGCGTACGAAGTGGTCGATGGCTATGATTCAGACTGTCTGGTTTAATCTCCTCTGCCACTGTACGATACAATAGATTCTGTTAATCACCATATGGTACAAAATTCTCACACTCGACCAGCGTGAACTCTTCAACCTGTAAACACCGCGGTGCGGTTGTCCACTGTCGGAATTTCAAAAGCACACATTCGAACGTCGTTTGCATATTGAGAGTTCCTGATTATGTTTTTCGGAGACGTTCGCGGTGACGGTTTACCGTTTTTTTTATGCCATCGAGATGACCAACCGGCCGGCAGCCGAGATGTGGTGACCTGGCGGAAGAATGCGGTCGACCTTGGAGTCAAGAGGCCTTTATCCTGGCCCCGTATGCCTAATGATTCGCCACCGGCTCTCAAAATGCGCACCGCGTAGCGGAAGCCACGTGACCGTCTGCGCGTGCGCTTTCGGCGGAAACGGCCGCGAACGCCCTTTCTGGTCGATACCTCAGCCATGGCAGCCTTCCTTGCTCGCGGTGACCCCCGGTCGGAGCCGGCGACGACCGGAGACGCCAACGCTGTAAATAATTTAGTCGGTAATAGGTGGTGTATGCGGTCTAGATGTGGTTGGCCGGTGGATAAATGTATTTATTGAGCTCGGGTCAAAGACATTGCTCGAGGAAAGAGGTTTGTGAAACGGGTCACACGGGGGTAGATACCTAACATCTAACACGCCTTTCAATACGAATCTTATTGAAAAAACAAATATTCTGCATACATATATCGATTAGTGCCGGATTCAATTCAACACCCTCAAAAAAATAAAGCAATAGACCATTGCATTATCCTTCGACCATGAAGAATAACAACTTATAATGAATAAAACCAATAGCATTGTGAAAATAAATATTTAAACATTTAACGATCCATCGGATAATGGAACTCTGTTCTTATTCACAATAAATTTAATGCTTTATAATTCTAAACAAAAGACATATACTTAAGTAAATACGATTTTCGTACATAACTGAAAATGTGTACGAAAGTGGATTAATGTAAAAAGAAAGAGCCGAATACTAACCTACTTTTTCTTATCCTGCGTACTTGAGATATTAACCTGCCAGTGAGTTCATCGTCATCAGGTTCTTCGCCTTTCATTTCGTAACTTACACTCCCTGAACATGACTGTTGGCCTGTTTATTACGATCAAGTCTTGTACCATATCTCAAAAAAATTCATTCACAAACCTACTTCCTGCCAATGAATCAGAACACTTTATTGAATTACAACCAGTTTGGAAAGTTCCGCGACATTTTTAATGCTCTTAATTAATTATTTGGCAAGTATTTATCGCATAAATAATTAATAATGACTATATATGATTTTAAAGTTAATTCTAAATCTATTAACATTAATGACTACGGGGCAAATCGCCGAAATTTGATGAAACGTCGTTTTTTACAAAAAAAAACATTTATTACTTAAGATATTGAGCCGAAAATTTAATTATTTTAACTTTAACATTTACTGGATAGTTAATGCAGGAGTCACCAAATTTTTGGAAACAGACCAAATTAAAATTTTATAAAACATGGTGTGGAGTTGAATTTTGAATATTTACAACAGCTGTTTTAAATAAAATAAAATAATTACGATATGACGTCAGTAAGAATTTATTCAACAAGAATAAATCTAAGTATCCTACCGATAAGAAAATATTAAAAAAAAACAATACGTTACAATAGATACAGCAGATCAAAGCGCATAGTAACAGCTGACGAGAAAACAAAAAATCATAACATCGTAATTATTAAATAAATTCTTAAATGGTGTTCATTTTGCAGTAAATGTTAAATAATAAACAATTGCCGACATTTTTTTAGACACACTCCTTCCTGTAGAAGAGCCATAACATATTTCGAATAAATAATTAAACAAAACGTTGTAAAAATCGGCTAGCGTGTGATATGCGCGCCCCGGACCTCCACAAAAACGCCTTTGACGTGAAATCCACGACCCCCGTAAGCAATGAGTTAATATAAATATATAGCAAAATCCTTTATTTAAAAAAAATCGCTGAAATTTATAAAGACATATTTTATTGACATAAAGGTTAGAAGTATTTATAAAAAAAATTAAAACGATCACAATAATATTCACGAATTAAAATAATAAAAAAAATCTACAGCGTGTCTAAAATCATATCCAGGTTGAAGTTAATTTTACTTTTGAATTATGTACTAATATAATAAAAACGAAAGTATTTTTTTTTATTTCTATATATTAGTTATAAAATTACAATATATTTTTTTTTATTTATACGGTATAAATCTTTAATAATAGATGGCGTAATAATAAATATTAGTGATTTTTATTTATAGTATTATGTTAAAAAAATATCACAAATAATTAATTGTTGAGAATCGCCGAGCGTCATCCACTCCATTGCGTCATGATGAAGGTGACTTTAATTTTTTTTTATTGCGAAACCCACGAAGGGCTATTTTTTATTCAGATTCTATTCAATTTTTTTGCATACAAAAATATGCTAAATACATTTCCATAGAAAATACCTGTTTGCGGTATTATTATATACATATTTTACCGGCCGGTTGTTTTCGTACAACATCATCGCCGAGACTTGAACCGCTATGAGAGCAGCCCAACATATGCAGTCGTGGCCGAGTGGTTAAGGCGTCTGACTCGAAATCAGATTCCCTCTGGGAGCGTAGGTTCGAATCCTACCGGCTGCGAATTTTTTTTTAAATATTTATTTTATAATTATGATTAATTTACCCCAATTGATGTGAAAATTGGGTCGATCGGACGTTGTTACAATGAAAAATTAAATATTCGTTTTGGTCGGCCATTGTTGAGCTTGTGCAACCTATGCAGCGATTGCAACGGATATGCTAATGCCAACCCCATTGTCCGAAAATTTTCGCGGTTTACTTTTATTTGTTGCAAAAATGCAAATCAATCATTTTTAACTACCGAGTAATTCTGGCTATTTATTTTTTGACATCAGAAACTGGGACATTGTGAACAATAACTAAATTTTTACTCAAATAAATGTCAAAATTATTTTAATATATTTAGTATTATCACAATTTGTTTTGATAAATAAATAATAATATAAAATAACCTCACCTCTAAACATCAGGGCATATTTACATAGATACACAGGTTTTTATTGGAGTTAATAAGAAATAATGAATCCACAAGCTTTCATATTCATTCCACTGGACCAATGCAGTTTGTCTATGATAGAATGATAATGAGATTAGTCAGTGACAGTATGACGTAGAATAATAACAGAGATGTAAACAGGGTACTCCGTATTTGGCATCTGTTGTTCACTGCGCATGACTTGGGCTGCGAGACATGCGCGTCTAGTCGACACAGTACTCATAAAGCTTATTTAGGAGAGCGACCTCCATGACCGTGTGGCCTAATGGATAAGGCGTCGGACTTCGGATCCGAAGATTGCAGGTTCGAGTCCTGTCACGGTCGAAAACTTCCTTTTTTATTTTTTTCATATTTTTATAATCATGTAATTAGTAAATCTAGTTTTATAAATCATTATTTTATTACTGTATTTCATAATTACTAATGTTAATTTTATTTCGATTACTGTTAATCTTTTGTTTATCGGTTATTATTTTTTTGCAGGATCTATCAAGACTTCTTTACTGGCCGGAGCCACAATCAATGTAACTTGGCACCTGGCGTACGCTCATCGAGTAAGTCTACTACTATTATAAGAACCAACGCACCAACTGCCCGGCTAGCTCAGTCGGTAGAG
>JAGXCT010036001.1:16538-108554 GCA_022495035.1 Philopotamus ludificatus | reverse complement strand
ATATGTATACTCTAGCGAGGAAACGGACGATGAAGAGAATTCAACATTTGTTAAACCCACGACATCAAAAAACCGGTCTATTTACAATGGAAAAAAGACCCCAAGCATTTCATGTCTAGAGATTGATTGAAATCTTTATCAATATCTTGACTTTTATTTAAAATGGATTATTCTAAGAATAAAAATAAGTTATTCATGATATGCTTCATAATTTGGTAAATATCAATATAACGAGTTAATGACAAGCGCACTCGACGATGTCCCGCCGCAGACTGAGCACTTGCCCCCGATTGGGCTCTCGCCGCACGTGCCAATTGCACGGTTTCAGTCGCACTCGAGCGAGAAAATCGCACCCGTAGCTACAGTAGCGAATATTGGTGTTTTTTTTTCACAATTGCAGACAATAAAGGTCATCGCTTATTAAGACAAATACAAAAAGTTTTATATTTAAAGAGTAATTCGAGAAAAATAAAAAACTTGGGGTCCAAAATATATCACATCAACATGGCTAGGCTAAAATATTTTTTTGCTTTTTCTTTTGACATCGTAAATATTTTTTTTTATTTAATATGATTTACGCCAAGATGATTTAAATCCTGTTATTAATTAATTAATTTAAAATCCAGTTTTATTAATATTACATGTAAGTGGTATTAAATTGAGATCAGAAATATGCACGATCCTTAATGAAATACGCGGGCAGTAATAGGTTAAGCAATCACGAAGTAACCTCTATAACATATATTTAAAGCAAAAAAATAGTCTATTTGTAGTTAACGATCCAACCATCCGCAGAATTTTCTACATTTTATTGCTTTCGCGAATGTTTATATAATATATATAGTTAGGGAGTTCCCAGTGCCCGCAGACAGATTCAATTTGAGCCGCGAACCTGTTCCCTATTTGTTCAGCGTGCGATTATGATGCTATTCGATGCTCCTTTTGGTCCGTCCGGAGTAATTGATAATTTATTCTCTCGGCCATGTTTCTCCAATTGAAGACGCACATGCGAGAATTTCAATTGCCTCATGCATATGTGATAATGGATGATTAAGTGGTTTGCATTAAAGCCAGGTACGTACACGTGTTGTGATACATTTGTCAGCGTGCGGTCTGGCCCCACCGGCCAACTCATCTATTTGCAACGAACTGTAGAAAAATCGAACTCGATAAAATGAGTTATCGAGGAATGCGCCGACAGGTGAGATCCGTTGTGCAAAAAAGGACCACACGTTTACACGATGATGTGTATGAATCTATCTAATATATGAGACCGGCTACATCGCAAAATAAACCAAATCAATCAATTCGATCGGTGCTGAAAAAAAGGGTTCAATCACTTTTTGTGACTTTTCGTATTAATGTTATTCAAATTACATTACATCTGTATGCATGCGTAGCTGATTTATTATACACATACATACAAGGTTTAATAATAAATGAGTTTTTTTAATTTCACGGGTTGTATAAATATATTTTCACAATTTTTGTTTTTTGTCGGTACATTCGTCACTGATATATCTTGAGGTAGCCATATTGGATGTTTATTTTATAGTTGATTGCCATAAAGGTTTCACATGTTTTTAATGTGCTCGACGATATTTTATTTGTGACCAAAAATATTTTGCTTTAATAATCTCCTAATATAACAAAAAAAATATGACTGATTGATCAATGGAGAATCGCTTTCTCCAAAGATTAGGTATTAAACCTACTGAAATAAATATGACAATAAGAACATTTTTGAATAATTATAACATTGTCATTGAATAAAAAATATCTCAAAAGGATAATCTAATGATATTGCAACGACGATGTATATGAAAAACAATATTTATTTGATGAATAATAAAAAACCCCCCCAAGAAAATATTACAGAAAGAACAGGCGCAACTTACAGACAAATCGACTCCAATGCTATTTTTTTGACCAGCTATTTGTGTATGTTATAATGGTTGTCTAGCACTAACATACCCCCTGGCCAGTGTTAAGAATAATTCACTGATATCATAGTTTTGGTCCTATTTGGACACCTATCCGACTACTAACTTAGCTCAATCGCGGTTAACTTAGATTATTTACAGAGAAGAAACAATATGTGACATGCGACTCCCAAACGTCGTATGGATACAATAAACTATACGGTATTCCGCATGGGTCAAATTTAGGACTTTTATTATTATATTTATTTTATTTATAAATGATCGCGTTCTTAATTGTAAAGTTTCACTTTTCGCAGACGATATAAAAATATTATGATCCGCTACTGTTCAACGGAAGATGCCCTTTCTTGCAGTTGGGCATTGATCCTTTGCGCGATTAGACAATATTAAATTGTCTTCCATTAAGTAATGGAAAATGACATTTTCTAGATCATCTTTAATTACAGACTTGGGAACGTAACTCTTCCTAAGCCACCGTCCATGTTATTACATGTTAAAATCTAGTTTACATGTATCGGACGTGTGTATAAGATCATCAAGATCAAGAATGATGGGCTTTGTCTCGAAAAATTCTCATCACATACATAGCACCTTAGTTATACGAGTGCTATACGAAACATTGGTTCGGAGCTTGCTTGAATCAGGTTCCACATTATATGGGCGCTTTATAACGCCTCGAATTCCCTCAGATTAGATAAAATCCAGAAGAAATTTCTAAGATATCTCTTACATGAGGGAGTTTGGATTCTAAGTTTATACCCCAGTGCATGGGGTATACCATCACTGGGGTATAATCTCACTATCATCAAGCTTTTTCGCGTGTAATTTTCTTCCGCCAAATGTGAGGACATGTGCTCTCAGAAACTCTCCGGTAACCAGAGATTTTACTCTGCTCAACCTCTTAGCCGAATATGTAGATATTTTAAATGAGTTTTTATAATTATTTTCTTTACTTTATTTTTATATATGCTTTTTTCATGTTTTATTGCGTTGATGATACTATTTCATGGTATGTATCTTATATGTTATGTAGATATTTGTAGTGTTTAGTAAAATGTATCCCAACGAGGCAACATTGTATTTCATTGCATAAGTATAAACATCAAAGTTTATTTTCATCCATTGCCTACAAATTGCAACAAGTGGAGATGGCGCAATAAAACTTAACTGCTCACCACCGACGGGGGTGCTTTGATATAATCCATTTGCATAGCCCGAGACACTGGCAAAAGGACAACGCATCTCGGGAATACCTTATTATTTAAATGCACATTTGTAACTGAGGCAAACACGTAGCAAGCTCCGCGGTGCGTGTTGCAATAAACTAGCTGTGACCGAAGAAGCGATCAGCAGAACCGACCGAGTGACCAAACTGCTGTTGAATGCAGTCGGAATGAATATTTTAAAGCGAATTCTGCAACGATTTCGCTTACCGTTATGCGGGATCCCGCCACGATTATTACTACATTGTTCCCGCGAAGTTCATCAACGACCATAAATCAACATCGACTGTATTGATCGCCGGTTATCCTCCATATAACAAATACTTCTGCATCAGCGTTTAGCCATTGTAAACACAGCATTGACTCATGGCAAAGAAAGTTCAAGCGGAGAACCATTAATTACAATTTCATTGTTTGTGTGCTATCTCTTAATCGTACATGCTTGCCGGAGTTTCTGAATGCAGTGCGACTCCATTGCCATTTCCATTAAACGTTAGAAAACCGTAACCGTTAAATTATTTATGTTATTTCAAACGCCATTTCGTCCGACCCATATAAATCCAGTCCTTGATCGGATGATGTTGATTTCTCAATTTAAAAAATGTTGTTTTCCATTGAGGCCAGTAACAGACCCCCCATCGCAACGGAGTGGCTTACTATTTTGTATCGTCATGGTTGTTTTGAAAGGCTTTCTTTCTGTGGCTCCACCGCCATATACAAATAACACGAAGCGCCAGCACACACACTCATCACTCATCAGCCCGCCGCCATAACGAATCACCACCCATTCAGTGGCAATTCAACATGCACAATCTATAAAAATTCCCACACAATACGTCCGATGATAATGACGATTCAATGGAATCATTCGATTCCTTCGAGAGATCATTATGTGAAAATGTTCATCAGATTGTTTTAATTGGCGTATCTCCTGCGCACATACAAATTACAGGGCTGCCACTCAATACGTACAGCTTCTTCAAATATTTAATTGAATGATGATGTTAGAAAAAAGCAGACGGGCGAGGGCCAGCTTGGGGTCTGCAGCGCAACAGCGCCAGAATTGAATGGCATTACAATAAGAAAATGTAAAAAAAAATACTAAATCAGAATACACGGAGTGTAATAAATATTTAGACAGTCTAATATATCATGAAATACAATCCGAAAATGTTATAATACACTTTTTCTTTAATTATTTAAAAAAAAAATACTCTTACATCTCTCACGATTTTAAATTATAAAACTCAACGTATCTCTGCAATTAGATTTATTGTTATATTCAGTCTTAATTATTTTTGAAAAATATTCTATGAATAATACATATGCAAAATACGAATATGTCCGTTTTTTATATAAGATTATCTATGTATTATGAGATTGTCTGTTTGATATAAATTTCCACGCACAATTAAATCATATTAAAAAAGAATTATATATAAATGAGATTTTAATTACGACGTATATTTTTAAAGATAAATAAAATTTACATGATTATCATCACGAAGCCGATTTATTTTATATAATGTTATGATGTTAATATTTTTTATTGAAATAACGTTATTCGGTTTATTATATTATACTTAATCGTATTATCGCAATATTGCTTTTCTATGAAAAGCCTTTCATAATATTTAAAAAATAGCAAATTGATTTATTAGACATTTAGAAGCAAACGTTTTATTACTATAATTAAAACATTAATTTCTTGATTTACGGCTAAATGCATTAATGTCTATTGGTAACTCTTAAAGTATATTAGAGATTTTGACTTTGAACGGTACATCGAATGTGCTAATTGAAAATCTATAGTTCTATAATCTATAACTCATTTATATATTTGCATTATTAATTTGATAGTAGAACATTTAAAAGTCTTTAAATTAATGGTTCTTCTTATATATTTCTGAACAATTTTTTTGGGAAATTTCGATATCTACATTTTTTTAGATTATTAATTTTTAAAAAAAACCGCGTTCACGTTTTTGGAGAAACCAGCAAAATAAAGTAAAAACGAAAAAAGCCTAAATAGTGGTTGTTAATAATAAAAAATATTTTTTAATAAAAAAATCACGTAAATCGGATTGGTATATATTTTTGTATTATTTTTAACATTTTCCGATGCTATAAATCTATTGAATTTTTTTACTTACACATCTTCAATACTTGTGTAAAATTGCTTTTAAGGCCCTTAATATACTTTATAACATTTTCTTTTGTTATAATTGGATGGATCGAGTTTACCACTTAATCGGAGAGTTCTCCGTCGGACAAGTTTCCGTGAATATAACTGTCTATTATATCGTCGATTCCCATAATTGCAGATATCATTACATTAAAGTCAAGATGCACATAATTTTGCAAGGGTTCGCCAGAAATTAGTTCCCAACCATAAATAGCATTGTGCTTTTTTAAATATTTTTGAGATAAATTGCTGTAAAAAAATATGAAATATCTGACGTACTAAAATTAAACGGGACTCTAAAAATTGTGTAGCAATAGAGGAAAATGTAAATCCGGGCGTTTGAAAACGAGATTCCACCATAGTTGTTTATCAGTATATTAAGTCTTATCTTCAAAAATTTACACAATATCCTTTTAGATTTTTAGAAAATTCTACAATCGTATTAGACCACCTTTTTTATTCGTCGTACATACATCAGTGATATTTTTATATCAAAGTCAAAGCTTAGTCAAAGTTCGTTCAAAAGCTTTTTTATAACAATTATTTTAATTTAAGAGATCTATATACTTCAGATTCTCTTTTGCACTTGTGGCACATATTTCTATGTAGATATTTATTATTATTCGTTAATAAGTTAATAATAATTTAGTGATGAAACATTTATCGCAATATTTTAATCTATCCGTCAAGGCGGCTCGAAAACAACGGCGGCGTCCGAAGGAGGTCTATTTATAATGGAAAATTGACCTCAACCATTTCAAATCAAGATTATTTATTCATCTATATCTTAAAAAATGGATTATCCTAAAAACACAAATAGTTATTTATGATGTGGTTCAAAATTTGGTTGATATCTAGGATTTTTAAAGGAAATTTAGGATTTTTTTTAGAAAAATAAAACTCAATGATTATTTAGGATATTGATTATTTAGACTTTTTAGACAAATGAAAAAAAAATGGGGATGTAGGATATATATTAAAAAAGTTATTTGAGAAAAGTCAAAATATTGGGGTCACTTGATGCCATCGACATGGCTTTGTTAATTAACCATAGTTCCAAAAGATTTTTTTGCAAACTTGAAACAAGATTTTTAATATAAAATTTTAAAAAGATAATTTCTTTTTTTAAATCGGATATTAGATAAAACCCTATAGATGCTTCTTATTTATTTTCTCAATGAATATCTCTTTTGATAAATCTGTAAAAAATTTAATAAAGGTAACTCATAGTTAAATTTAAAAATAAGGCTGATCAATTTCCTAGCTTTCTTTTTAGATTTTTTGTTATATTTTCAGTTTAGATTAGTTTAACAGTTTCAACTCGTTCAGATGAATCGATTTAAATTTATTACGACGATATCCCAATTCTAATCTGCACAGATCCAGGCTGACACAGTAACAAACAAAAATAAGCGGGCAAGTTGTTGGTGTTGGAGTTCGTTCACCGGACGTTCACTTTGTGTGTTGGCGATCAGAAAATGTGTTGCCAATTAAAAACTTGGCCGTATCGTCTAACTCTGGCTGTATCAGAACCATCGCCAGGATGTCAGCCTTGCCAGATAACAAGGACCGATTATGAAGGGGTGGCGAACCTTTTAGCTCTAGAATTTATTACGACAACGTCACGATGCCATTATCCAGCATGATAACAGCCGGATAGCCGACCAATGCAATACGTATTGCAAACTGTTCAAAGCTCGATTCGCAATGCTCTATTTTTAACCTTTATTTTTTAGAGTCTAATCAGTAACAATAATCTTTTTAGTCAAAATCTATATATCAAAAAAAATATTTTATTAACGTTAATAATAAGTATTTAGCCTCAAGAATAATGTGCAACAAAAATTGTGTATGTGTGTGTAATGACAGAAATCAATTATTGCACAATTAGCGACAATGTCGCGTATACAAAGAAGACATTCAATTTGTCTTAATGACATCATTAAAATCCTACGTTTTATAGCCACTGTTCCACATTGCTTACTGAAACTATTTTATAATGGAATGCAACATAAGGCGAGCATTGCTTTTTACTGCGGTCCCTAGACTGCATGCTCGATTCTCTACCAATGCATAAAAGTGCATACATAGTGTTTAATACTAAATTTTAATTAAAACGTTTTGCCGAGACGTGTACATTGTTATTCCACAAACCATTAAGCACATATCGAGGTTTATTGAAATAATTGAATTGACTTCGAAATTGGAAACACGTATAACTCACATTCTACAATTTGAATCCATCCGCATTCTATAACTGTTATTATCTAAACGTTTTATTTGACTTGATCCAATATTGGGGTCGATGCAATTTGGAAAAGCTAATAAAATTTTCATCTTCGGCAATAAAAGAATTACGAACTTTATTTTCGTATTCGACCCGATAAGTTGGCTAATAATTTCATGTGCTTCGGGTCAGTAAATGGCCTTTCTGTTTAATTTAATTGTGCCTTAAACGTTACAAAATGTACTTTCTAAGATTGATGATTAAAAAAAAAACAACAGCCGGTATTCGATTGAATTATTTATTGCGTATTTGGATCAATACCTAAAGTGGTTATGGCCCTATCGACACAAAAAGCTATTGTAATTTATTCAATTATTTATTGATATTTTCAGATTGCAGAGCACGTCTGAATATCAGAGGTAAGCTTAGTTTTCTTTTTCGCTCCTATCTGGCGGCGCACTTCACGTGTACGACTCGAATTGATAATAAAGTTATTTACATATGGGTCGATAATGTTTGATGACATTGATGGATGCCTTCTTCGCCGGCAGTTAGTCCATTGTGTCGGAGGCACTCGACAGGGTTCCTGAATATTAATTTAATAAATCTTGTACGTGGTCAGAATGTGGCCGCAGCGAGCTGGTACAGCCGCTTCTAGCTGCACTACAGCTAAATCATTGTAAACGCATGGTTACATATAACGTATTAGCTTTTCAATAAATCATTCATTTTTTTATTTAAATAAAATGATAGCAAACTAGTTGGGGCATAGTTTGTATTCCAATGCTAGTAGAATGTTCATACAAAAATCCAAATTAAATTGTCCTAGCTTCAATCCTACAATATTTAATAACCTTAACATTTTTTTAATAGGGTAGTTAGGGTATTTATTGTTTTATGCCTAACTCGAAATATCTTTATTTCGTCATGCGGTATGATGGAAAAATATGTTATACATTAAACTGCTGATTATCCGTATGAATTCAATACATATATTAGATGAAAGATTAAAATGAAAATCTATATCGAAGTTTTTCAAGGAATATGGACTGTTTGCGAAAACATTTGGAGCTTACAAAATTAAACTTTGGTTTTTAACCCTTTAATAGCCAAGCCAATTATATGGATTTTTACCGTACGCTGTATAAACTTCAAATAAAATGAAACGGCTGAACATATCGAGATTCTAACAATTACATTGCCTTCAAAGGATGTTTCTGCATTATTTTCATTTAAAAATATTATATTTATTAATAAATAAATTCGTAGTAGCGTTTGCCGTGGCGCTGTTGGTTAGCCGGTTTCGCGTGCCTGCACGCCGTGGCGTCTAAACGGTTAAAGCTAAAAAACCAAGATTATTAAAAAAGATTGAAATAATAAATATTCCTGTTAGTAATTATTAACCAGAAAGGGGAATGGATGGATAGAAAGATTTTTCAAAATTGGTTCTAAACTAAATGAGTTCCAGAAGTGATCAATTTTTTTAATGCAATAATGCAATAAGATGGCACAAAAATCTGTGCTGTATTAGATAATCCTGACTATCGTCTAATTTTTACAATCTAATGTCACTTCTGTAATTCAACCCATTGATCAAGTGATTTTTTCTTTAATGAACCTACATTACCAAACTGGCCTTCTTGTGACCCTTTTATAATAAAGACTTTACCACTTAAAT
This sequence comes from Philopotamus ludificatus, assembly GCA_022495035.1. NCBI lineage: Eukaryota > Metazoa > Arthropoda > Insecta > Trichoptera > Philopotamidae > Philopotamus > Philopotamus ludificatus. Next base: position 99,298 of record JAGXCT010036001.1, on the reverse strand, counting down.
ACAACACAAGGAGTAACTCAACCTGGGTATAAAATAAATTCGTTATAACACTCGTTCGATCTTGAAGAAAAATTTTAGCAGATATAGAAGGATTTTTTATTCTAACGAATACCAAACAAGTAAAACGGCAAATTCCAATTCCAATTATTTCCAACCTCAAATCAAAGAGCGATAAAATGAAGATGTATAAATTATCAATCAAAAGTATATCAAAGGGGACCTAAAAATATGAATACAATAGCTTTTCTAAATGAAATTATTCGTCAAATTATTATTGTAGGCAAACCTAAATCACAGATTTTCTTAATAAATATTTATGTTAAAATAAATTTATATGCAATAAATTATATTTTGAAACAAAATATTGATTAATAATTCGGATTATCCGTGTTTTTCGTTTATCTGCGCGGCTCCTCCTCACTATTATTAGCTCAGATAATCGAAAGTACTGTACTCTCCGCTTGTTTAAAGTGCTATTTTTTCGTAAATATATATTATTTTTTAAAAAAGCCACTATTCATCAATGGAAATAACTATCACTTTGAGATACAGTATATAAAAACGTTGTTCCAAATACGACCAATATTAAAAATTGAGAAAAAACAATCTTTGATTGGTCGCTTTTTCACAAGATTCTATATGAGACAAATTCCGAGTTTCTCTAACATTATTTAAACATTTAATGATTTTAAGAAAATCTATTTTCAATATCTAATCAAACAGGTTATTAAACCATAATTTATAAATCTGGAAATTGAAGTATATTTTCGCGTTAAAAAATGATATTCTCAATAAAGATATCATAACTGTTGTCGCACTTCTGGAAAATTATTATTTTTTAATTAAATATTCATTTGATAATTTTATTTTTTTAGTTTAGTATTATTTACATAATCAATATATGTAGATCATTTGTCCAAATATTATTTATTTTTTTATGAAAGACTTTATGTACCCGATTTCAATGATATGTTAACCTTGAATAATTGATATAATCCAATGCATGCATATATTGACCTTCGCCAGCTAATATTAACTGATGAGGTGACCTTTTTGTTGTTAATTACTATGCATAAAAATATTTTATGTCGAGAACATTAATCCAAAAAAAAGATGACCATTATAATTACAAGTTGTAGATGGTAATAAACATTTGATGCATCATAACATTTCGCATTCGAAAAATAAACAATCCAATGTGTATTATCGCACATTTCAGTGTTTTCGCAACTGCGAACTCCTTGCGTCAAATCTCGCATTCTGTTAAAACAAATCGTTGCCAATTCATACGGAACTAACACGAATCGAATAACAGCTTTTCGGGGAATCGTGCAGAATATCTCAATCTGCAATCCGAGCAGCAGGAGATCCTCGATCGGCACTGACGGATCTGCGTACTCTCGTCGATCACGCTTCGCATATTGATCGATCGCTGGTCGTTGCACAACACTGTGCATGATCGCTCCGATCCATCCAAACACTTTACTGTTTTCTGTGATCTCCCGCGAAATTCGGCCATGTTTTCACGACCGAACGGTCCATACATTCGACGGATCGATCGCCGGATTCGATTGTTGTTTTATTGCGTGTCTGTCCGTAGTAGCGACGGCGGCTTTCTAACCATTTATTTGACCACCCAATTGTTTCACTTTTCGACTCGAATGATGATGTACACAACGAGATCTCTTCTAGATTTCCCATGAAAAAATATATTGAATCATTATTATCGGCGCACGTTAGTTAGCATTTCCTGCCGGAAATTAGAAAAAGTTTGAATTTCTAAGTAATTTATATTGCGTCCATGCGTCGCGTATGCTCGGTTAATCTATAATGTGTGGACGCTGACTCGGCAAATCCCATGTAAACAATTTAATTATACAAGATGATAATACAAAAATTAGCTATTATAATAAAATTCATACGAATAAAATGGAATAACGTCGCGGAATTCAACTAACGGGGTAAATGCAAAAAAATACTGTTCTCATCCGAGCCCGTCTGCGATTCTATTTATTATGAGGTCATGTATATTTTTTTCTGTTTAAGGTCAAAACTGTGAACATGAACGTGAACAATCAATTGAACGGCAAACGATTCTATGAATATGTGCATATAAAAAAAATGTTAGCCGAAACGTGTTTTACTGGTGTTTAAATAACCATAAACTTCCGCGCTGTTATTTTTATTGGACGTCGCATTATATTTACAGGCTTGTCGAATGATATACGCCGAATGAATTCTGAGAATCACAGAGTTTCCATTCGAAAGGTATAAAAATCTAATGGCTCGTAATTCCGTAATAAGTGCCTCTAACTCCGTTTGTACGACAACGACTCCCATGGCGTAAAATTGTAAAACATTTTCGATTTATTATAGGACGCCGTTGCTCGCCTAGTTATGTACGTACACGTGAAAATATATTGGGCTGGTTTATTTTCCTAACCTAATAACAATCAATTCTTGTCCAGTTCTACGAAGATCTCGAATTAAAGAATATGTGTATTAACAACAGAACCAATTAAAACTACGTCATGTTTATCGGGACGTGGGTTTCACTGTTGAAAATAAAAATAAAATATTGGTTTTGGAAAATATGTTTAATTTAATTTAATACTCACATAAAAACATGTTGTAGTTACTATGTAATACATTACATATGTTATTGAACAAATAGTATGGCCAGAAATTATTGTTTATTTAATTGACTCAATATCTCAAAACGTTCTACCAACATCGTTGGTTATACGCGTGTATATTATTTTTCATATTTAAAAACAATAATACGTTGGATAATTATTTAAATGGAGAATGTATCATTGTTTAAGAAAATTAGGAGATCCACTACTTTTAATATTAACCGTTGTGAATTTTTTTATACAAATTTTCATTTTATTTACATAAAATATAATAGTTTGACAATAAGACTGGCAAAATTTCAAAATGGTAAATGTTTGTGTCGATGAAAATTAATTTAATTTTTTTTTCGGTGTGATAATTTATTCTACATCGAATCCTACTCTTTTACACAGTAAATCCTGAAAACAATCGCGTTAGGATTAGTTGCATTTATATTATTTATAAACGTGTTCGGTTAAAAAATCATTACAAAACGATTTTTTTCGTACTAGATTTTCAGAGTTCAAGATTCGATTTCTCACGCATGCGTTATCATCCACTTTTATTACTATCTCAGTTTTGAGAATTGTTAAAATCAACATTTATAAATTATTTAAACCACCTTTGACATTGCCGTACAATTAAATATTCTCAAAATGTGTCACAAATGTTTTCCAATGCAGTTGTTTGATTATTTTTTCGACAGTATTCATAACTAATGTAATTTTTTATTTTTTTGTTTGGTAAATAACTACCCATTTCAGCCCATGTTTGAAAAAAAATAACATTCTCTAGATGTCAACTGATAAATGATTTAAAAAACATCTCTTGTAAGTCCAAAGACTGCATTACAACTAATGGAAACGAAAATGTACGTCATTTTCGCCCGGACAACCTCTAATAAAAATACTTTAGCGTAAAAATAACACATTGTTTCTTGAGCCGTGTACTTACAAAACCGTATTAAAAGAACAAATAAATGTTCATATGATTACGTTATTCAACACTTTTATTGCTAACGGTCATATATTTTCAAAGACCGTTTCTTCAGCTAATCTGAAATATATAAATTCATCATACAAGTTAGAAAAATAAATATTTTCAATTAAGTTTCATGATTAAATTAAACAATAGGGCTGCGTCTTACTTTTAAGTATATACACGATAACAATCGTCACTTTTCATATTCGTAACCCTAACTTTTAATAACTTGTGAGTTAAAAGCCTATATTTATTAAATACTATCTTGTTTACAGAACACACACAAAAATATATTAATCATTACATATATTTAAAATAAAAAAATTATATATTTTATATCGTATTGAGAGTCTCTACATTTTTACTCTTCATACATTATGCTATTTGACCTGAGAGACCTGACCCTATTTAATGAGGATTTCTAAAAATTTCTATTGTTTCTCGGCTTTATAGCCCTAAATACGATGATCGATAGTCCGATAAGCTGCTCTTAACATATATTCAACTGAAATAATCGCCAAAAAAAACTAGTATTCCGTCAAATAATATTTAATATATTTATAATAGAAAATAAACCCCAAGCATTTCAAGTGAAGATATTGATGAAATATTCATTTTTATTAAATAGATTATTCTAAGATTAGAAATGGCTATTAATGATATACTTCATAATTTGGTCGATATTTTGGATTTGTCGTACCGGATGCCATCGAGAAATATACATCGCACCCATGGCTACAGAAGCGAATATTGTTGTTTTTATATTTTTACCGCAATTGCAGACAATAAAGAACATACTGATTATTTATAATCCTTATTCTTTAGACTTTTTTAGACAAATACAAAAAGTTTGTGACATATAAGATATATATTAAAAGAGTTATTCGAGAAAAATCTAAAACTTGGGGTGCCAAATAGACCCGGTTAGGCACGGCGAGGTTTATAAATATGCAAATATTTTAATATTTGCGGGCTTTAAAGGTGCAATTATCACATTTTTGTTGTTGTTGTGTTGTTATATTATTGTGATGTTATTGTGATGTTATTGTGATGTTATTGTGATGTTATTGTGTTGTTGTCCTGATGTATCTTGATATTTGTAATCATATTCGATACTTACTTTTTTTACTATTGAAAAGATCTTACGTGTTCTGATGCGCTCAGGATTTTCTATTTGTGAAAAAAGTCAATATAATTATTAACCGAAACAGTTTCTAATATTTTACATGATAAAATACTGATTTTATCTCTTTGAATGAGATTATATATTATCTCTAATGTGTATATTTAACTATATATACATGTGATTATTGAAATGTTCGTTTTAGATGATTTTAATCGTGTAATAATAAACATGCTATGTATAAAGTCATGATTTATAGGCCGATATTTTATGCTCACGCGTCGCACGCAACGCACATAAGTTCAATATGTACATACCACCGAATCGTGTTAATAACACTTATCTATTCCCAATATCACGCGAGAGGAGCATAGCGCCGAAGTGATCCTTTGTGTTTTGCCAGATTCAACTCCGCTTTCATCACTTGCTGAATGCGATTATTAGCAAGGATTCGCCTCGTAAATCATCTTCTCACCTGATGGATAAAGGGCCACGATTGGGTGTCTGAAGGTGTCACGAGCTCTCGGTTACCCCGTGACCCCCGCCCCGGGTGGCTGAGCAACCATCGTCTTCCTCAGCACGAATTACCATACTGATGATTGGCACCGGCGATAAATCATCACCGTCGGCACGGCCTGTAATTAATGGGATAACAATATCCGTATTCAATATACAATATACGCTCGATGTTTGCTCTTTGTCTGCACGTTGTCGAGAATGGCGATGCAAAAACTGCAACAATTGAACGATAAATATAAAAAAAAAACATATCCTCATTTAGAACAATTACTCGTGTGAAATACGGGGTGGCTGTAAACAGCTATGAACAATGGCATTTGGATTCCGGAAACTTTCCAGTTACTCCAAAACAAAATGCACCGCGTTTATAAAATTGAATTGGTGCAGATTGTGTTTACCTTCTTTGTAAAATAAATAGCAAAAGAAGCAAATGGAGCGATGCTGCTTTCTTTTGTAACATATTTTGAACTGCTCCATTCTAATAAAAATATATTATTGTTGATTCGATTCGAATTACGTTTATTATACTATAATAACCGTGGATATTGTTACTCATATTATGATAATATAGAGCGGAGCTTTTTCAATATGCGCATAAAAGAAATGATGAAACACATTACCGGGCGCATATGTAAATAATCCGGCATTGGGTCAGTGTGGCAAGTCATTATGTACACATCTATATACACATTTTCAAGATGAATGCCTCGCGTGAGAAAATATAGAGGGTTCATAAAAAATTGCATTTGCTTTGCCATCATGACATGATCGATGCCAAGAGTCAAATGTTAATCATGGCTCTTCATTGATTGTGTCACGCTTTCTTCAAAGTAGGATAATATTCTGATACATGACTCGGAGCGATTTCAAATGCCGGTGAAAAAAAATGCGGGGTTAAGTATGCAAATATCTCACCAGAGCACTCTTGACCTCCGGTACCTTTTTAAAAATAAATTAATTCATAGTCGTGTTCAGACAATATGTATGCGTAGGTATAGTAATTTAATTTTCTTAATAAAAACGTGTCAGGATAGTATGAAGGCTAACTCATTAGGCGTCTCTCCGCGTCGCCTCGGGACGCTCCGATACCATAAAGTGTTTTCTTCATAATTACAACTTAACAATTTGCTCAAATGACATCATTCCTGTTCGCGGTCGGCTCGCTTCTTCGAGATTATATTTTAATTATTCCTTCGGGGGATGTACGCACTAATGAATTCCACTCATTTGTCAGATCTTTAATGAAATTCAAATTAAAAGCAAAATTAATGCATAATGATACTTTAAACCGTACGGATATTCAGTAAATTATTTTAAAATTAGTATCGCCATTGGAAAATCGTAATATATAAGAAATATCATATTGGTATCTTTTGCAGATTTTCAATAAAACTAAACTAACTAACAACATTTATTTGATTAATCTTTTTATTGAGTTTTATAGAAATCGAAATAGGTTGTAATCTTTAGGCGCAACGTCAATTAAAAAGATGCAATAAAGCTCCCAGTGACTTCTGTCTCATCTAGATGTCGATAAGTTAAAATGCAGATACGACTAGGTAGTTCTGATGCTTCAGATACCTTTAATTCTTCTAGAAACATATATATGTTTGCTCCTGTCGTGTCATATTCTTTTGAAAAATCCAAACATCGAATACGTTCTTGTTTTTTTATAACTCCATTTTCTGTATCTTATAGCAGTACTTATTTCATATTTTAATAGTTTGGGTTTAATTTTTAGATAGATTTTATTTTTAGGAATACTCGATAGATCGTTATTATATTTAATTTGATCAGCAGTAAGTAGTAAACTTACAATGATCATCTATTCTGTATTTCCGAGGATAGTTATGTATTTCAGCAGCATGTTCCCAATTTTTTTTTAGATTATTTTTACAAATGTTTTATGCCTAATATTAGTACGACATATTACGTCACAAAATGGTATTAGAGTGTAAGAGAGTAAGGAAAATCAACGGATATAATATCGAAGTACGTAGAGAATAGCCTGTAATATTTTGTAATATATGAGAAAATACTTCAAATCTTATCTATTTATTAAAAAGATGCATCTTTCCAAGAAGCTAAATTTGGGGTAATTCTTCGTGAGGTATCTTTTTGGCCAGATATAGAAGCGAGCTTAGTTTTTCTGAACTATGTAGTAGCAAAGCGACACAAAAAATGACGAGTTGTCTGCCACAATTATATGCTCCTACGAAAAGAGTTTTTCGATAATGAACAATATATGAACGAGTGAAAAAGCAAATAATTCAAAAATACAAATACCCGTCCTCGATTTTGCTCCCAAAAATATGATCACCGTAAGTGTACCTGAATCTAAATCGATGTGCATAAAAAACTCATATATATAAGCTCTGCATTAACCTATCCATGCAGATCAAGTGTGTATATTTGGGACCCCAGTTTTTTTACTTTTCTTGAATAACTCTTTTAATATAAATCCTATATATCACAAACTTTTTGTAATTGCCTACAATAGTCTATAAAATATATATTATAAATAATCATTGTCCTTTATTGTCTGCAATTGTGGGAAAAAAATAAAAATAATAATATTCGCTTCTTTTACTACGGACGCCATGTTTTTTCCCACTTGCATCCTGTATGATGTGCCGAGTGCGAATGAAACCGTCCGATTAACACGTGCGACGAGAACTCGGCCCTCGGACTACCGGTGGCGTGTCCTCAGTCTGCGGCGGGACATCACCGAGTGCGTTTGTCATTTATGCGTCATATTGGTTATTTAAAAAATGCAAAATATCAAAAAACCAAATTATGAAGCATATCTTGAATAACTATTTTTATTCTTTAAATAATCAGTCAAGATATTGATGAAGATTTCATCAAATATCTTGAATTGTCAAGTCAAGTCAAGACAAGTTTTTTTTCCATTATACATAGATATCCTTCGGACGACGCGGTTGTTTTCGAGCTCAATTGTCTCGCAAATTTTTGACCATGATGATGGGGACAATTTTTTTATATATCTTCCCCAATAGTTTCCGGTATGTATACAGTATACATCTAGTCGTTTTTAGATCTATCATATATAAATAGTGTATTTCAAGTACCCAGTATCTAACAAATAGCAAGATTTTTTCAGCCTACCATATAATATATTAATAAATATTCGGGTTTCCAAATACTTTTGCCGCACATAATATGCTAATCACTTGATAATATCTCCGACAGTCGGTAGATCTGTATATCATATAACTAAGCAATATAAATTTATCAAGATATACATTTCCTCTAATCAAACATCAAACAAAATTTAAAAAAATCGTATTAATGAATGATATATCCGATATGTCTTCGCGCAGTCACAGTCACGTTTTCATTTAAATCGTTTAATAGTGTCCATAGATTAGATACAGGAAGTCTTCTCGCGTTTAGAACAAGCTGAAATCCCGCCACTTCTGCTCAATGACCCGAAATTTACCATAAAACCAGCCGGTAATTGCTGGAACCTCGGCTCGGTCGTGCCGTACTCGACCCAAAGCACCGGCCGCGGTACTAACGGGCCGATCCTCGGTTCACTTGACAGCTAACTGGGCAGCCGTGTAATACCGAGAAGTAAACAACTGCCGATTGGCCGGTGCCGGTTTGCCCAATGGGCTCATTGTCCGACGCCAACTGTCCGTAAAAGTTGGGAACGCATCTATCTGGAGAACCGCCTAGCCCCGGACAATGCGCTCGTTGATTCTCCACGGCCATCGTCGCTGTCGTTGGATTGGATTCAATAAGCGCGGTGTGCATTGTCCACGGTCTCTTAATAGCTCTCCTATACAAACACCTGTCCAATCCTCTCTTGATGATTTCAAATTGACTTTTAAAATCAGGGTCGGGCGTCAAGGCGGTGCATTGCCGTTCTGCCGGAAGATATTTTTCGAAACATTTCTCTAAAATATTGGCCAATAATTATATACTTTATATACGGCCTTGATATTCGAACACTATACCCGATTAATTGTATTGTTTTCTTCCACTACTTCGTTTGTATACAAAAATTTGATCAAAGAGCACGATGTTAGCTTGACCTTTATAAAAATATAAACTAGAAAATTAACAATTTAATTAACCGCATTCCAGAACAGTCCAGAATAAATTTCTTTTAAATTTTACAATTTATATCATCCAAATATAAAAGTACTCCCAACTCTCTTTTACACCGTAGATACGTTCCAACAAAATCCGTGTAAAAATTATCACAGAAAAATTGAAAATTAGTTCCGTAAATTTAAAACATTTAGGTATCGAAAATCGTATAAAAACGATAATAATGAAATCTCAATATATAAATTATACAAAATATTATTCATGCATATGTATTTTAATTGGAATGGAAAAAATAATACTAACGACACGTCTAGGGTGTTCAAATCTTCTGATAATTTTGGTTTATTATTACCGTCCTGTATTATAAAAGTCCAGTTGAAAATTTAAAGCTCGTACTAGATTGGGATCATATGTGAAAAAATGGTGTACGCGGCTATTAGTTCATAAATTCCACCACTTTGCTTACTTTTTTACCCATTGGTCATAAGCTATTGTTACTTAAAATTATATTCTCCTTCTATATATCCTGATTCTCTGATTTCGACTGCTTTTGATTGCGTTCTACATTATTATTTTTTTGTCTTTTAATGATTGCTCTAATGATCGAAATAGATAATAATCAGAAGGTGCTAAATCTGGTGAATGCGGATGATGCGGTAGAACTACCCAGCTAGTTGTTTTATTTTTTCACAAGTAAGTTTATTCCGTGTCTAATTGTCGACAATTTCAGTAGTTTTAGTTTCGCTCGGTTTAAGAAGTTCATAGTGAATAACTTCCAGTCATATTCAATCCTGACTTAGGCGTTATAACGGGGGTTTATTTATATGTTTATATTAGAAAACTATTGTATTTTTCCGTACATTATTGTAAACGATCCATTTCGCGTCGCCAGTGATAATTTGCGGGGGAAAAGGTCGTGTCCTAGTTCTTGAGAACATTGATGCAAATAAGCTCTGTCGCACTGCTTTGTTGTTCGCAGACAGATGGTTTCCTTTACAAGGCTAAGGACTTCCCTGTTTTAATAAAAAATGTTTTTGTGTATGTCCGGGGCCGATACTACGCGTTTAATCGGTCGTAACTGTTACAACGTTTTGTTTTTACAAATATTTATTTTTGTTAGATACTTGAAAATTTTCAGACCTTGAGAAAATTTTGTGTAAATGCTCAAACCATTTATTCGAAATATTTTATGGCTCTTTTACAAGAAGGAGTGTGTTAAGAGTGTGCCGACTTTTGTCGGCAATTGATTAATTTTTAATATTTACTGCAAATCAACACCAATTAAGAATTTATTTATTTAACATTCAAACATATTTAACATTCAAAAGACCACGTTTAAACTATATTTTATAAAAAAAATCGGTCTGTTTCAAAAAAGTTTGGCTGAAGGATATAAATATTTCGTAGGCAATGTGTTAATACTGCAATCACTACTAATTTTCATAACTAGTTAATGAATATCAGCAACATATACATATAAATATGTTAAATACGTTTGAGGTTTGATAAAAAAAATTCGCGATTTTTTTGTTTTTCTCAAAAAACAAAAAAATATTCATCATTATTAATTTTGTCCCCTTAAAAGTTGTCCTCATCAGAAACATAATATAATTGTGGAGAGGCTTTTACCTACTTCATTTACTCTGCCTTTATCTCTTTAATGCACGTGTCGTTCGTTTTTAATGTCTTAATCATTGATTTTCAAACGTTTGTATAATTACAATTTTCTATGCAGAATGTTTTTTATTTAGTACCTTTATGTCTTAAGATATTAAATTATTTAATGTGCTGTGGAAGCCTATTTAATACATCTATTCAATTAATTATTAACCTTGCCAAAGGTTTTCACGTATTCGTATAACATTGGAGAAACAATACACCCACGCACAACTCTTCAATAATGTCAATGTTATTGGTGAATTATTTCGCTTGCAAAAAAATAATCAATGATTGTAAATCGAGCGTTAATTATAAGAACCGTGTCTAATTATTAGCAATTGAATCACGTCTCTTTTGTCAGAATGGCAGACAATGAGTGTCCTAATTGCAAAAGATCTCTCTATTGAATAACATATACGCCCACGCCACTTATCACGTTTTATTATCAACACAATCCGAAATGGCGTAGAGGGTCATTAATTAAGTTACCCCGAGATACTCGACGGATCGATCTATTCCGTGGATCTCGAGGATTTTCTGCGTCGTTGCGGTGTGAAGCCCACGCGTTATTTGAACGGGGCCATAACTCTGGCGCGTCACCCGGGGCTTCCTCCTCCGCGAGGTCCGATCACTCGGACTCCAGAGATAAGGTCCCGCTACTCTTGAGCCATGTCTCTCTCTGGCTGCGTCTATTATTACCATTGTTTTCAGTCCGCGACGATAATGGGACCCCCGGCATGTGTCCGATTTGATAATAACAGATCGGGGTCCGCGCATTTTCGCAATTCATCTAACAGTTCTTCGTCTCGGGGACTCCTTTGTCGCGGGCCGCCGAGCCCCGGAGATGATCTGGAGCCGAAGGGCCGATACGGCCTTTTATCTTGAGCGATTCATCACTTTTGCTTAGCGGTATCACGACTACTATAACCTATAACAATTTGCGGCAATCTCCCGGGATGGTAGTTAAGCAGACTCTATCCGATCGTCAATCATTATATCTGTGCCCGCGACGAAGTCTGCCATTTTACAACGAGACACCGATAATGCATTTAATCGAGCGAAAATTAAAGTATGACCGATTAAATTAAAATGCGAGTCGCGCGAGATCAAACGCAGATTTGATTTAGAGCTCGGAGTAAACAGTCGATTTCTGCAACAGCCCAATTCATAATGGACTGTTTGCAAGCGGAGCAATCAAATCAATCACTTTTTGCTACCTTCGAGTTCATGATTTTGCGATGAAACGCGAAACGGTAACTTGATTAATCATTCGCCGGTAGTGTGTTGCGGTCTGAAATTGACTTGGATATATCATCGACCCAATATACGTGAATGAGGTAAATGATTAACAGCAACACAGGCAAAATCCCGTTTCCTCCTCTGTTGAATCTCGAGCCGGCAATTTGAATTATGTATCCATTCATACGGACGTTGTCGTTTCGAAACATTAGTTCAGGGGAGTCGTTGGAAACGTCCGCGGTCATTAGTCAAACGGTGTTGCCCGCTGGACACTTCAAATTGTCTATGTGCCGCTGGTATGCTGACCAGGGCGGAGAAGAAGCTCTCGAATTTATTCACTTCTTCAAAAATAATGAATGGTACTGTATATATATAATATTATTAATTTATTATTATTATTTAAGTGGCCTCCTAACCCTGAGGAGTGTCTTTGTCACCTGGAGGACACTACGCGATCTTCAGCAGAAACACGTCCGTCTAAACCCTAATGTCAGGACGATCGTCCTCCAGGTTATCTCGTCTCTTCGAATACGGGTCAGGTCGCCAGCCATTAGCCCGGGAGCCGAGCTGTCAACGCGCGGATTGTAACAATAATAATCAGACGAAGTAAGGGCCAATCCGTATTTAACTTACGGTCTGATCGGTTCCTACGGGCACCTTCTGTAGCACACACGTCACGGAATTGGCCTGGATAGCGTCCGTAGAATTTACGAAACCATGATTGTGGCAAAGCCATCACCGCAACGTCCAATACCGACACTCAACAACACTCAACTCTATATAATTAAAAAACAAATTTAAAATGCAAATATTATTTGATGTCTAGTTTATATTAATGAAAATATCACAATTAATGCGATAAAGCGTTACCGATTCGTGTCACGTGCCGCCAGTGTTAAGCATCGCCTTATCGCCCCAGCTCATCGCTGACTTCCGAGTCCGAGCATGGTGTAACCGCTTTTTACTTATTTCTGGCCTAAGTCCGGCTCGGAGATGGCCAATGATCCATTCAGCCGTCCCGGTGGGATGTTACACATATAATTCTTGAACAGCAGATTCTTACTCTGTAATTTAGTATCGACAAAGTTTGTAAGTCAGTATTTATGGATGCCGACCGCTGCGGTACAGTTGCCCCGTTGCGAGCGGTTGTAGTCCGCGTCCACATTTATTTGGTAGTGTCGTCGGCGTTTGCTTCTCTCTTTTTTGTGACAGTCTTCACCCTGATCTTGGTCGGATGTCGCTGATGACCCCCGCACACGGTTCACGACACACGATGACCACATAAATGTGGCTAACGACTTGGTTTCGTGAGAAAATATTATAGTTTGAAATCATGTGTTATTAAAGCGGACAAAGCTCGGTAGGTATGTGACGCTTTACGACAAAATTGTCTAATGCTCGACAATTTTTTAATAGTAAAAGAAAACGTCGCATTTACATTAAGTTTAAGTGAAATTACATATAAATTTATTTAAATTATACTTATAATTAATTTAAAAAGGTTTTTACAACAAAATATTAGTTTCCAAAAAATTCTATTCAAAATTGTAACAGGTATCTATTTTGAATGCTAAATTTATTAGAAGCCCATATACAAAATAAATTGATTTTAAATTGATAAGCCTCTCTAAATTCTGATGTTCAATTATAATACAGTGAAACCCCGTTTTTCCGTGCCCGGAACTCAAGTTTTCCCGCTATTTGGGTACAATTTCTACAGTCCCGTTTTATTTTAGTACATTATATACCCGATTTTATGCTTGAAATTCCGCAACATACGTCTGAATATTTTAAATTTTGATCAATTTGAATAAATCCAACCGGGCCGATATGTTGGGTCTATTTGGGATTCCAAGTTTTTGATTTTTTTCGAATAATTCACAAACTTTTTGTATTTGTTTAAAAAAGTATAAACATTTATTATCCGCCATTTAAAAAAAATCAACAATATTCACTGCTGTTGCCACTGGAGCAATGTTTTTTTTTTCATTCGCATTCGGTACGACGTGCCAATTGATAAGTAGAAAAATCCAAAATATCGACCAAGTTATGAAGCATATCATGAATAACTATTTTTATTCTTGTGATACTATTTACCGATCGCACGTTTTAAATGTAATACACTGCACTTCTGAGGCTTGGATTAAAATTAAAAATTAATAAAAAAAACTATAAAAAATTGGGGTAAACTGCATCCATCCAATTCCAACAAAAGAACGTGCAATAAATTATATCGAGGGCCTTAAAAGCTATATTACAAGCATTGAAGAAGACATCTTCCAATCGATTTATAGCATAGAAAAAGGTTGGAAAAAAAACAAATATGTATCAACTTTTGCGACTTTCTTTAATGATTTTTTTTTATTATTTACAACGTCTACATTTTCTTTGTTTATATGTTTTTTTATCAGTCCCTTCAAAAACGGTTAAAACTAACGCACATGTTAAATCTATTAAATCTAAGTTATGTTTTTATCTAATTAACCAAATTAGCTTAGCAAAGTTTAAACGATTTTTAAATCGATACGAGTAAATATTTAAATAAAAATCCCGAGATAAAAACTCTTTTTTTTATTTTTGACTTTTAATATATAAAAATATGCTTAACCCATCCATCCCAAATAAATGCTTTACGCAGTAAAATATTACATTAAAAAAAATGATTGGCATATCGCTACTTTCTTGACGCTTTCGTGACGCTTCCAAAAAACGTTTTTGAAAGCGTCACGTTACCCCATTCATTACTCTTATCCTTCGTCATCTGCGTTTCGTCCTGCACGCCTGAGCGTCCGAATCTCACGTTTCCACCGCAGCAATTTGAGTGTCCGTTATCATGCCAACATGTCTTCTCGCAATTTCCGAGCATTTATCTGATCCTGTCTCCGGTTGCGCGTATTATGTTATTCGGGCCGATTTGTTTATCGGCGCGTGGATCGAGAGGAGCAGCTTTTCGGCCTCCCGTTCCGCGTCCCGCGCATATCTCCGCGCCATAAATCATTTCTGCAGATTGTTACAGAAACACGTGTAATGTTGAACACACCCATTTAATTGTTGTTGAGCTCGAACAGCCGAGGTATCACCTCAGACAGGGCCCGCGCCTCATGCACTTGACACGGTCAAGATCACCGCGCCAGATACCGACTCCTCTTAGGCATTTGACCGGCCGGTAACGAGAATCATTACGGCCAGCTGTACAATTTGAATTTATTAATTATGCATCGATATCATCTGAATATTTAATTAAATGCGGCATTCAATTGGAGTGTTTAATATCTCTATTTGTGTTGGCGCCGCGGTGTTGAGCGCTAATTAAAATGGTACTCTGCACTGTCCGTGCACTATTTTATAATTAATATTATTTCAATATCATGACTCGTGAGAGACTTATAATTATAAGACGGATCTGCGCGAGAAAACCCCGTTCTTTTATATGACATGCCCCTGATTGTTCATTTAATTATATGTGTGGGATTTTTTTTTATTTAATTCGAAATTTTTAAATTATTCGATTATATTTATTAAAGCGATGAGAGTGAATGAAAATTCGCTATTGCTAATTAGTTTATTATTTTGGAAACGCCTATTTGATGATCTGTAATGCTATGGCTTGATCCGATCTGTATGCTAGAGCATTAAACCATCAATTAACATCAACAACGTAAAATAAATTTCATTTGCATTACATTACATGGTTATCTAAACAAAACCAGTGTTATGGCTTGTAGGTATCATGCATATATTTAGACAATGCAAGTTAATCGCGACTGAGCTACGTTAGTAGTCGGATAGGTATCCGACGAAAACTATGAATTCATTCTTTATAACACTGGCCAGGGGGTGTTTAGGAGGAAGACACCCATTACCTCGGCATGTTTTATAAAAAATAATATTTACGTGGGTAGTTTAGCGCGTTGGAATTAATTCATTTAATGCCATTTATCCTGCTTTGAATAAATATGTATATATAACAAATGATTTAAATGTCAATCCAACTGAAATAATATTAAGCTGTGTCGTGGTTCGACACTTATTACCGTGACTCATTCCCGTTGCATCTTTAAAATCTTTAGAATGTTTATCAAATCTTTATATAGATGAACGGCGCTTTGGAATCTTTCAGAATGAATAAAAAAAGCCTAATGCTTATTGCAGCTTAAAGCAAAAGACTTATCTTACTTTAAAGTGGGTAGAAATCATAGTAGTAGCATCGATATTAAAACATTTTGGTAAAAATGTATCTATAATTAAAATAATATTACATACATGATGAAGAACTTACCATTTCGTACGCTATAGATTTTTTTTTTAAAATACATTACTTTAGTTTAAAAATTAAAATATGTATGTACAGGTAGCATTAGTCTTTCGTGCATTTTTAAAATTCAACTTTTTAAAGATTTTTGTCAATAATTTTAGTTGGTTTCCTAAAAACCCCATAAGATCCTCGTTAATTACAGGAATTGTGTACTTGTGTATATCTAACATAACTGTTATTTTTCATTTAATAAATAACAAATATAATTACAGTTGTTCAACTAAATATAAAATATAAAAATTGATCGATTTCGTACAGTCGAAAGATCTAGTCATCATGGATTGATGATCAGCATCAAACCGATATTCATCTGAATTTTCCAATTATTCAAGCTAAGGCTCTTAGCTTGCACTTATCGCTTCCACTTACATATCCCCTGGCCAGTGTTATAAAGAATTCTTTGAATTCATAGTTTTCGGCGAACACTTATTCGACTATTGGTTTTGGTCAAATATTTCAACACTATACAAGATAAAATTAACATCCAATGTCAAGATACATCAGATACAATAGTACAACAAAAATGACAGTTTTACTTATATAGCCTTAGAAATTCAGTAATAACTATTTGAATTATACACTATGTATATAATTTGTGACGTTATAAACTTGACGTTGTAATTTGTAAGTAGATTTATAATATTGTAAACATTTATTATTAATTATGTGATATATACCTTAGATGCATTAAATTATTAATAAGGCAGCATCTTCCATAAAGAAATATAACACCATCGTTACTCTAATCAACTTTTGCACCGAAAAAAACCTCCATCGCCAGGTTCTGAATCAATAATCCTGTTCGTGCGTCGGATATTTAATATAACACATTACAATCGTAATGAAGCTAATTGTTGAACGTATCAAAGTCCAGCGAGGCGCGCTCGTTTGACTCCGAGGGCGTCTTTAAAATCCAATCAATCATCTTTTTCTGGTTGTCAGTGTTACGAAAACAAATTGCTTGCACACACGTCGAGATCGGATCCGTCGGAGCGCTTCCTGAAACCTCTGCGGTCTGGTGCGAGCTCATTACTGGTTCGGCATATTAAAATCTGCAGTAAGTGGCCGTGCACGCAATCATCCATTCCCTATGGAGGTCGGTTCAACACGATTATTAGTTATCGAAGGCAGGTCAGTGCTGACTTTTTGCCGGTGCCGCAAAACCCATGGATCTGGTTACTACCGTAAGCCGTATTAGTCATTCATTGTGCTCGTTGCGTAACAGTTACAATTAATCTTGATCGCGGTGGTCTACTAAAAAATCCGAGGAGGTGCATGTCACAATTTGTATTAGTCATCGCTCAACTTTTCATCGCCAAATTGTGGAAATGCCAAAATTTTGGGTCGCATGAAACGTGACGCTATTGAATGAAAATGGTATTCGGGTCAAAAATTTAGATATTTTTTTATTCACATTGACGAACGTCCGTCAAAACTTGCCTTTATGAAAGTGTTGATTCTTCTTGTTTTGAACATGATATAATGCGCAAGATGGCATTGATTAAACGGTCGATAGAATATTCCATTATTGTCGTCACGGTTTTTTTAAATAATGGTAATGATGATTTAATACTCTGTCAGCTGGTGTGCTATTTGCAAATCGTTTCATTCACAATCAATACTATCGGGTTAGCTAAAGACTCATTGAGTTCCTGTGTTTGCTGATTAAAAAGTCTTCCAGATTCGTCCATTTAATGAATTTTAAAGACGAAATATCGAGCGATCCTTTTGGAATTGTATCGAATTACGTTAAATGAAATTCACTATAACCACTCAACTCGGTTTTTCAATAACACTTACCAACTTAAACGACAAATCTGACTAAAATACATAATTTTATATAATCAATGGGTGAAAGTATCGTGAAATTGATCAATTAACAGCTTATTTAATTCACGAGGGCTTTATATTTGCTTTAAATTATTAGTATGGAACAGCATTTCCTCACCCATGATTCCAACCTAAAACGAGCTTTAAAATTCCAATGGGACCTGCATATTTGTTTGCCTGGTGAAAACAACTTGTGAAACAAAATACACAGCAGTAGATAAAAGATTTTCTAATAATAAGAAATCCAACAACACAGGACTGTAATAACAAACCAAAAACTGCATTAGATTCTAACCATTAGAAATGTCGTTAGTAATATTGTTTTCTTAATTAATAAATAATAAATAATTGCAAGTTAATTTATTGAGTTTTCAATATTACGTGTTTACACGATTTTCTATACCAATATGTCTATAACATGGTTTTTTAATTTTTGGGAACCAATATTTAATTTTTCTTTGAATTCTATCACTTTTTTATACGGTTTTTGTTAGAACGTATCTTCCGCGTAATAATAATTGAGTATATTATTAAATTCAGTATAAACTGTATTATATAAAGATAATTCATGACGTTATATATTCAATATGATTTACGTTATAATTCAATTGTAACATTAGAGTGAATTTTTAAGCTTTTACTTGAGTTAATATTACGTCATTCAACGTTATCGAGTTATTTTTTTATACGATCATATGTGCAATTATTAAAACGCGATAATTATGTATGTACGTGAAATGAGCTGTAATTAAACTTATGTAAGTATTTTTTATTACTATGCAATTACTTTAATGTACTCAATATTTCTATCTATAGGTTTTCCGAAAGTTGGGCTTAAATTATTCTTAATTTTTAGAAAATATTTTTGTGCTAATTTTATAATAATAATATTTGAATGTTTATGCAATCTTCAACGTTTAATAATTCTTGTTAACTATGTCAACGATCGTAGCTGTTTGCTCAGTCACCCATACACGTTTATATTTATGCAAACTTACTCGTAAATATTTTTAAAAAAAAGTGTGTTGCCAGACAAAGACATATGTGATAATATTTCTTGTCAACCTGTCTGACTTAATAAATTCTTGGAATATGCATACGTGAGTATTATTTTTCTTAAATTTAACATTCTCTTCACGTATATTGTGTGCGTTTCGACGCTCACAAGCCCTCTTCCTTGGTCGAAAATAGTATTATAATGGAAGCTTTAAATATTTATTTTTTTAAATAAATTATTTCATTATACAACATATTAATTGCGAGTTGTATTTTTTTATTCACATGTTTCATTTAAAACACTATAGCAGCCAGAAGCAAAAAGTAGTAGAGGAAACAGTTAGAGAAAAAACCATAATAAACCTACAAAAAATGCGAGTATGTAGAGTAAATTAATTCTTAAAAAAAATAACATCATCAGTCATATTTTAGTATAGCAAATTTATTATACGGACAATATAACGGAGTCGAGAGTAATACGTGATGTAATATTATTAATTATTGTTAGTGTATTTGGATAATTATTCAGAGTGATTTTTTTATATAATAAAGGTTAAAGTAGTTTCTCTCAATTTTCATGTGAAAAAAAAATTGCATCTGTTCAATCTGTGGTTTATAAATCATTTTTATCTACTTAATACTGATCGAATTTTTCTGAAGAAATATTATGCTGTCAATTTATTAACATCTAACAGCATCGCGTGTAAATTAAAAAAATCGTTACATCTTTATCACCATGTCGGATTTGTTATCCCGGGGTTATTGACAAATGCAGATCAATACAACCGAGTCGTTAATTAGTGTGCCCTCGAGGTCTTCGGATCTGGAAATATACTGTCGGCCAATAAAACTCTGCCAGTGTCAGCAAAAGCACCTGAAGGCTGCCGCGCTTATCCGCGGCCATATATCTTCAGATTGTGAAAGACAACGTCTAACAATACATTTTCAAAGATATTTCATGTTGCCAACATCATATAATTGCCTGATTGTATCGCCGAGCTAAAAGCATAGACACGACCCGAGATCTGGAACTATCCACACTGTTGCCAACATTTAAATATTGTACAATTAGAGTATTTGTTGCAAAATTACAATTGTTACCAAAATAAATGTAAAAAGCATCGTGGACTAATATATTGTAATTGCATATTTTTTTTATAAATATAAATAAATATATCAACGCCGGTAAGCAGATTTGGTGAGTTCCGAAAAAATACCATGTTAAATTTTTCATTAAATGTATCAAAAAGATCCTAATTACGTCCCTTATTATTTTGGTTCAAGAGTTCTTAACATTTTAGATGTTTTTTTGACTCCCATGTATTTTTTTAAGATTGCTTTCCAACGTCGATATGTTACAGATGCTAGCAAGCAAAAAAAATACAATTAATATAGAAAAACGAAAGATAGCTTAAAGTTTTGATTTTATTATAAAAATTCAGTATATAATCATAAATATATACTTATATTCTCTAGAGTGTGTCAAAAAATAAGATAATTAATATTATAATCTTTCAAACAAATAAACTTTTTCTCCATACTATTTTGTAGATCTTATCGCCATTTTTTTTGTTGTATCGCAATAAAAATTATTCATCGCTGATAATTATTAGTGGTAAAATATTAGCGAAGATATTTTTTTAAATTTAACATCCCATTGGGATCACGACCCACAGTATTCTTTCTTAATATATTTTTATTTTTCATAAGCAAAAAAAAATATATAGATAATTTAAACGGTGTAAAGAATAATGAGACATAACCCTTCAATATTTTTTTTTTATAAATATAATTGGTGGAGATCTGTGTTAGAAAGGGGGTCATAAAATTAGGATGAGATTACCATTGTAAATATTGAAACAGTTACACCAAAATCAATACGTTTATCTTATCTATTTTACAATAAAAATATTTTTATGAATATTCTTAAGAAACTATTTAATATGCCTCTTTCTGCTATTTAATTTTGTTAATAGCAAATTTATATATTTGGTTATTAAATTTATTCATGATATCATTCATCTATAGAATGCATGTTACTTTTTTTCTTTACGATATTCAATGACGCCATTGATGAATCATATTTATACCTTGTGTAAATGTTATACGGAGGCATTATTAATTTTAGTAATTTCTTGGCGAACGCCGTTTCCCGGTAGCGGCGGCGTGATTCATTACACGGCCCTCGTCAGCTCCGCAGTGGCAAAAGTCAACTCGAGCAAGTGGCCATTGTGCAAAACTTTTTCGTTTTGGTCTTAAACAAGACATGCTGGCTGCCGTTGTTATCTCGTGCGGAATTTTATTTAATCCGTGATCTCGTGAGAACAAAACGGTGAATGAGAGTCGTGAGCACGCGCACGCTCTGTGTGTGTGTTAGTGTGGGTGACCGGTCCCTTTGGCGGGCGTCCCCTGGCCTCCCTGCCACCTGACACCTGCCACCTGCACCCGCGCCCATGTCCATCCGACGGAGACCCATTACCATCACGCTGACGTGCCTTATGGGCCTCGCCGCTCTTGTCTCGCTGCCAGAGTCGCACTGTCATGCCTCGAGGGGTCTTACGGCTCTATTGCCTCCACGGTCAACGTGATGACTCTGTTTCCCCCTTTCTATAAGCGAACAACCCTCCAAATAAAAACAATCCACCAGTTATATCTATTCTATATGTAGCTTGTCTTGATCAAGACATGCAGTTGTGTGTTGTCGCGTGTCGGAGCTGGATGTTGTCGCGATCGCAGTTTGGTCAATTATGGTTCCATATATTACAATAACCCTGCATAGAGTTGACTAGGGGCCCAATTGAACTTTGATAAATACCCAACAAAACAGTGCAAAAATATGTACATGTTGGTGTACACATATCCTTGTGTGCTCAAATAAATCTGGTCTCTATCGGATTTCTCACCACAGAGCCAGTATGTCCTGGGAAGGAAAACCCTAATCTGTTGGCCAATAATTGGTCTAGTCTCGATACTTTCGCTCCTCTTCCTTCTTTCTAGGGGATTCCTCTCTGAGGAGGTCTTTCCCATGATGAAAGGATTGCTATTGCGCGACAGGGCTAATAATCACTTTCGACTGGCTACTTGAGACTCGTTTTGGGCAGATGTGCATATGTACGCTTGAGTATATCTATATAGGTGTGTTTGTGTGGTCGCTCGCTACTTGTCACTCGTGACTCGTTATAAGCAGATAACGCCTTAGAAAAGAGAACAAACGAATACCGAGACAAACCCCCTCCTACTGCCAGGACACAGCCGAGAGGGTAAAATCCGATTTCGACATGATAGAAGATGTACGTCCAATGCCAGCAATGGCCAAGAGAGGGAAACTCTTTACAAAAAACCGCATAACAAGACGGCTCGGGTCCCCGCGGTATGGACACGAAAGGGGAGCCCCCACGTCACTTGTGAGTCTCAGGCTCCTTTGGCCTCGACTACCATGCGAGAGTTTGGTAAGGTCCATGCCCTCATTGAGTGAGAGCATTGTGACTGGCAAATGATGATGATGATATCCTAAAAGGATTCGAGCAAGCCGCTATCCGGGTCAGTTCAATGCTGTGGGAGCTACCTAGGGCTGAAAACTGTTTCTGATACGGTTCTGGTACATATTACACAAAACTGAAATACAGTGATACCTCACTAACCTCAAGTTTGATATAGGTTATATTTGGACACGAAAAAAATATTTAGTAGTGACCTTTGTTTGTATTACAACTCGCGTGCATAGAGAAGACACAGGGAAGACACACTTTATTCAGGGTTAAAAAAAGAAAAGATAAAGGAAGCCCGTGTTTTATTAATTAGGGAAATCTTTGCTAATTGGATGGGTCTCAAAAAGTTTCCAGAAAAGTACCACCCCAACAAAGCCCAAATACGCCGTAATAATACACCATGCCTGGAATGACCAGACGATATTACATTTCCGAAACATCCTTGATGAAGAGGCCAAAGCAAAGTTCTTTGAACAGATTCAAGTAGAGAAGTAATTTTGGCGCTATGGATAAAATCAAGAAGATTCGGAACAAGAATGGTTACGATCCTCAAACATGGGACTGCCGACTAAAGAAGAAGAAATTATTGTATAAAGACCCATCAGTGTGTGGATTTTTTGATAGGAACTAATAAATCAATCCCGGCCAATTTTCGATGATTGAAAACTCTCTCCTTTCGAGAAAGGAAAATCTTCATAGACACCGCCATTCAGAAGATAGTGTCAGATTACCCTTCCTCCACTTCGTAACCACCTCCTGGAATCATGTCTTCTGGATATTGCTACCACGCGTCAACTAACGTCGTTTATTAGCGGCCTGCCTTGGCGTCTAATTCTTAGCCCGTCAAATACAGTTAGTGTCTTCCACTGTTTATAATTTATACTTCCGTATTGTTTTCGTATTGTTTCCTTAGTTCCATGTTTTCATATGGTTTTTAGACTTTTCCGTGCTTTGCTAAACAGCTGCTAGTATAATATGGTGTGGTCTGCAGTATCCTAAGGATATCCGCTTTCTTAACACAATGGGATATGCCCCGGATTTGAAATAATCGATATTTAAGTGTATCAATTAAACCCATTAGTCTTTGTTTTCTATATGTTTTTTTTTTTTGAGAAATTAACATATCTTTGCGTACTGCATATTTCTATAATTTCTACAATTTTCATCCAGTCGTTTTCATTAAATGCCACAAAAAACACCTCAAATCTATTAGTGTGTTATGTATACTTGATTTAAACATATAAATCGTTCCAGCATATTGTATAGACTATTCCACCTTACCAATACATACCAATGCATTGTGATTAATACAAAAAAACAATCCCGAACATCGCAATATATCATAAGTATTGAAAACTGCACACTACATATGCAAAATATTCTACTGATATCTAAATGATATAACATAAAATAGTTGGGCCTGATTCATCGAGAACGTCTTAAATTATCAATACCACATTATTGTGTCTCGACGTCAATGGAATCACTCAATTCCTTTTGTCCGTCATGACGAAGCACTAGATCTCGCCTTAACCAATATATCGTAATCCATTCACCACCTGTCTGATATTACATTTTTGACACAAAAAGTCAACGGAGTATATGGGAATTGCCGCATAAAGAGTTTAATTGTTTCTCAGAGACGGGTTATCCATCAAAGTGTTTGATAACTTCCATCGTCCATTAAGACACGTAATCGCGGCGATAATTACTTTAATTGGATATGTAATCCTAGCTGATGAGTTACTTATGTTAATACTGTTAAAACTTGACCTGAATAATGACGAACACTTCTTAAATGTGAATCGATTTCGTGTACGCACACGAAATCGATTCATTGAACTCGCGTATTTTAGAGGTGCAGATCCACGGCGTCCGTTCAACATTGATGGATTTCAAAATGGTACTATTAACATTTCATTTATTGATACCTTTTCCCGTCTGTTTTAATGCATTCGTACCTTAAGAACCGCACGCTGATACCATTTGCACGCCATTAATACTACACGATTGCGCTAATTTAATGGGAGGTACTAGCCATAGGCATTTTTACAATAAAAAATATAAGCTTAACTATAACATTTAGAATATAAATCCTTGAATAAACATTTGATATTTTTTACGTTGTCCAATTTCAATCCGGTACATTATATGTGTGTACGTATGTAATATATGTAAGTGCAGGAATAGAATGCGGAACTGGTGTACTTCGATTCTGAGGCTATGATTTTCAACATGTTCGCAAAAGCCCAGTTCAAAACGACTTGATTAATATACGGCGATACACTTAGAGGCTGCGAGCTTAACTGTAACAGTAAGCCCAGATTTAGTTCATCAATAATTTGATATAAATAACTTCTTTTGAACAATAATGAAGGGTTACATCTGTGATATACACATATTGTAATTATAATAAATTGAAATGGCTGTGAGTTTAATAAATATAGCAAGTTTCCTTCGCTCTTGCATGCCGCTGAACGCTGTTGCAGTCGAAGGTTCTTTTATTATTATCATGTTTAAACCGGGCTTACCTTAGCTTTTACACCTGCACCACATTCATTCTACTAGGTGGAACTCCTGGTGTTGTCATTAATCCGCCGGCGAAGTCGTTGCCTCACTCTGCACATAGTATATCGTTGCAGGATTACTAAAATTAATCCGATTTGCTATAGTAAGTGCCGTGGAGATATATCACAATATCGAATTAACTCTAATGCTGTTCTAAATATCGGATAGAAATTTAGTTGCGAGATTGATTTGCGTCGTCAGATCGAAATCCATGATCATTGAAACGATTCCGAACTTATCTAAATTATTTCATCATATATTTATTTATTCAAATATCAGACTGGAGATATACGACCGAGGTCTCGCCCGAATACCAACATCCCGTAGACCATACACGTAATCAATTTAATATGAAGTGATAATATCGCCT
This sequence comes from Philopotamus ludificatus, assembly GCA_022495035.1. Classification (NCBI taxonomy): domain Eukaryota; kingdom Metazoa; phylum Arthropoda; class Insecta; order Trichoptera; family Philopotamidae; genus Philopotamus; species Philopotamus ludificatus. The sequence goes on along the minus strand of JAGXCT010036001.1, from coordinate 73,514 downwards.
TTCCCATGCCATATAGCCACAGGCCACAGTCGATCAGATCTAAAGTGTATGAAATTCCATAGGGTGTTCCCAAATATCCTTGAACAATCGCCCACGCGGAGGTCTCACAACCTTTCACGGTTTAGCAACCGTTTTCCGGCCGCAACTATAGATAATAATTGAAAATCTCCGTGAAAGTTCTGGAGACCGGAGCGGGTCACTCTTTGTTTCTAAACCAGCCGGTGCAGATTCGGAATTCCTTTGTTGGGTCGGACCTCGTGGCCGGTGCACGTGAATGCATTTCCTTCTTGCGCCTCAATCAGGGTCCGAGGCTGCAGTTCCACACGCGCTGACCTCATTGCTCATTTATGATCACGTGTACCGTCACGCTATTATATCAATTTCGCAAAAAAAAAAACGAAAAAAAATGCGATCGCGCTTAATTAATGGCAAATTTCTTAATTTCTCTTCGGTTTTTCACTGCATTTTCATTGTTTGACACGCTATTGTAAAATTGTTTCGCGCGCTTTAAATAAACGTGAAAACATAATCAATTATAATTTCATTTCGTATTCATATCAACCTAGAATGGTATCCACTTAGTTATATCTAGAGTAAACCTAGCAAACCGGTGCGTTGCTACTTTGGACTTTAAAAGCATCGAGATTCCTCTCAAAGAAGACTAAAGTCAAACTCTTCATAATCCTCATCAGGCCCGTCCTTAAATACGGATCTGAATGGTGGTCCTTGACAAAACGAGATGAGCAACAACTGGATATTCTGGAGAGGAGAATTTTGAGACGAATATTTGGAGCACTATTCAATAATGGGGAATGTCGTATGAGTAGCTGTACCGACTATACAAGGATACACCGGTCACAGCTGTCGTCTGAGTGGCCAGACTCTGGTGGGCCGGTCCTTTGCCAAGAATGCGAGACAGTAAGCCGCCGAAAAGGCTTATGGTTAACAAGCCTTCCTGTCTGAAACAATTCTGAAGTTCCCATCCGGGTCCAGTTACTTATATTGTAGAGCCACCAAAAGTTCGGGAGATCGGGAAATCTGACGTATTATCAACATATTTTACGTTAAATTTATTTGATAACCAAAAATATAAATTATTGGCGTATGTAAGAATTTGTTTTATTTTAAGTAATGATAATATATGCATTAATTATTAATTAATAAAAATTACATGTATCTACCGTGTAAAAAGGTAATCTAATGTAAATGTTTAAATGAAACAATTTATAATATTACTGTAATAAATATCAATATATAATTTTAATAATAAATTTTATTTTTATTTTCGTTGCAGGCTGTATCAATATGGACATCAAAGATGACCCACAAAAGAAAATTTTTCGAGATATTCCACTTCGATACAAATGCATTTATAATTGATGGCAATCGACATGGAGTAATGCATAAGAAATTTAATTAAAAATATCAGTTTCATCTGCATGTAAAATACTTTCGCTCCTATCGATTTTCTTTATTTTCCCTCGACGTTTGATCTTGGAAATTGTGCCATTGAAGTATTGCGGTAAATTAGATGTAAATGATTCTAGTGTAATAGAATAGTATTGTAGTGAGACTGTTAGAGATATTAATTTGGTGAGAAAAAAATATATCACGTCGTACGATTGGTCGCGCAGTTCACCATTAAATCGACGGTGTGTAAAGAAAATGTGACAGTCCGATAAAACGTCACACTCCAGAACAACATTTTGGATAAACAAACTGTAACTAGCGGCAAATTGAATTTTAATCCGTGTAAGACATTCCCGATTTCGTATATTTGCGGAATGATCAGATGACGAACGATCGATTCAAATATAATAAAATAAGCAAAATGGCTCACAAAGTCAAAAACAATCATTACGTGGCAACTCACAGGCCGATAAATGGACACGTCAGCACGGCGAGGAGTTCTCCAGGATCCGGAGCTTACAATCGAGGATATTCGACGGATGGCGAGGACTCGCACCGAGCACCTTCCGATCGAACGCTGTCTGAATATATGGTATGTATTATTTTTAATCTAATATTATCTTATAATCCGGGGTTTCCCAAACTATGACCTTAGACCTGAACAGATGTTCCGCGAAAATTTTGAATGGTTTTACATAAAAAATAATAGGAAAAACTATAATAATAAATTAAAACATAAAATATTATATAAAAAATTAAAATAATTGAAAGCTATTGAACCTAGTGAACCAGACACAGAAGCGACGAAGTCGTTATTAAGTTTAATGTATTAACACTAAAGGAGAGAAAAAACAGATAAGAAAAGAACCAAGCTAAATGTTTGTAAGGAAATTTAAATTTTTAAATTAATTGAAGCTAAGTTGGAAATGGTTATTGACAACAGTTTTAGATAGGAAATTCTATGGTAGGATTGACAGTATATAGGGATATAATTGGAAAGGGAGGAAATGGATACGTTTAAATTTATGAATTTGTGAAGGTTATCGTAAAAAGGAGTGGCATATTTTTTGATAATGTCTTTAAGAGGGAGGATTTTTAGGTCTTTGTGTATGTATTAGTGAATAACCCAAGGTGCATTTGTGATTGTTCGTAGTATTATATTTATTTTTCTTTGAATTTCATTTATATGAGTAGGATGCGTCGTGCCCCAGATATGAGAAGGACACTTATTTCCTATAAGAGGACGAAGGTGTGCGTTACTAATATTGTTTTTTTTAATAATATAATCTACGCGAGGTCTCTAACAGAATTTTTATCGAAAGTGACCCCGAGCACTTCCACGGAAAAAGCCTATTTTTAATATTAATATTTGCCTGATTTGATTATCTTTTTAAAGAAAAAAATACAGCCTGTGTCTTTAAAGGGTTGATTTGAATTACCCATTAGTCACACCACTTTTAATGTTTATTTAAATGCTTTGCGGCTGATTATAGCAGTGTCATTGGCGTAAAGCGTCAAGAAAGTATATTTTTTAGATGGAGGAGAAATTAGACTCGAATTTTCTTTTGATTGGATGAATCCGTGAAAGTGATTGTATATGTAACTATATAAAATCCAGATCACTTCAATTCAGATTATTAAAATTTCATACGATAAAATGGGTAGATAGTAAACATAACGCTCTTTTATTATATACTGAAGTGAGATGGCAATCCAGAAGAAAAGCACTATTAAGACTTTATGAACTTCAAAGTGAGTTGTTGATTTTCCTTGAAGGCAGAAAATTTTAACAAATCCAATTTTCAATTTTCAAATCTTGCAATATCTAGCAGATGTTTTTTACAAAATGCAATGAAATTAACTTATTAATAACAAGGATAAAGTATTACAATTTTTAATACCAGATATAAAATTTTATCTTTTGTTAAAAAAAATATAATTTTAGATTTCATCAGTTGAATATAATAATTTGAGTGTTTTCCTACCTTACACGATTGAATGAATTCAATTTAAAGTAGATAAAGAAGTTTCTAATGTTTTTTTGGAAAAACTTACATGATTTGAAAACAACTTTTTTGATTTAATTATTTGCTCTGATTTGAAATAAAAATACAAAGATTTGCTAATAAATAATCCTAATTTAATTGAATGAGTAACCTAATTTGCTCAAATTTTTAAGAATAATTGCAAAATGAATAATAAGTTAATTATCATTAGTATTATTAATTAACTAAACTAAAAATTAAGCTTCCGTTAAAATTTCCGTATTTTTTGCGACGTATTCAATTGCAGAAAAAGTTCGAGAAAACTAGTTCCCAATTTTATGAATTAAATGATTTCGAATTTTGAGTTCCCCGATTTTATCCGATGTCTTGTTTATTTCAGACAAGTAACGAACGATCGAGCACACCTGTTGCACCTTTGCGAAAGCACAGATCGACGCTGTCTCCGAGCAGAAGCACTCCGCCGTCGAGGGCCCAGGATCACAACCTCACCGACAACGGCTCCGACATATACGTAACTAGTGCAGCTTATAAACCACCATCAGAAATTAGGTAATCTTACAATAATCTCACTACCAGACGACCTTCTGACCGCACAATTTCTTCGGGGTCGACCCTAAATTATATGTAATTTTCTCGATACGAGCAGTCCAGTTATTCGCCGTTTTCAATTGTAATTATTTTATGAAGTGGAGCAAGAAAAAAAGAGAGGTTGGCACCTGAGTGATCCGGTCGATCGAGTGATTTATCGAATTGTGGCAAATTATCGGGATCGAAAATCGATATTGTACGGTGGCTGATAAAATTTGGGTTATACGGTCTATGGGCTGCGGTAATTTTTGTTTTGTTATCGAGTTTCGATTTGAAAATAAAAGAATGATCATAGGTTATTTATTTAATAATATCCGCAACATCTCGCCAACCGATCGTAACCTAGTAAATGTACATTTTTATGCGAGAGACGCCAGATGAAGAATTCCGTTATTTAATATTTTATGTAATGATGTGCATAACAAAACGATTTTTTTAAATTCTTCAAATGTGGGTCAATTTCAGTTTTCATTGAATCAACAGACAGACTTGTATATTTTCGCATTGTTGCTGAAATTGGAAATATTTAAATAGATAGTTAACAAAAACAGAAATACCTACTTATTTTGCAAATAGAAATAAATTAGCTGCAAAATGGACAAAATTACATTTTTCTATTATTATATACAACTCTATTGAATATTGTTAATATGATACACGTATGAAAACAGAAGTGTTATGACTTCCATTTGCCCTTTCGAATATATAATCACTGGATGATATATCGCATCGGATTCTACCGTTTTCTAGGCTTAATTGAATTAAGCACTGGCACAGTGATTGATGAAAAAAGTGCTTCTCGCCCATTGCTCATTAGTAAGCTGGCTACTACTTATCGCTGAGATATATAAGGCCAGCTTGGGCTTTGTTACCAACGCACGACTACCAATCTGGGCGAAAATATTTAAATGAAAATCGTGAGCAAATCACACCAATGAATATTTTGTTGTCTAATGGTTCCATGGGTCAGGTCGTAGCGGATCCACAATACGCAGAGATGAACATCCACGTGCGGATTAAACAATGACAATTTTATACCCAATGATTAATTCATTTAAAGTCATAATTTAATTTCATATTTTTATAACAATTATAAATAATATTTTTTCACTATAATTATATTTTTTATAAAAATTACGCGTTTACGAGTCCTTTCGAGAAAGTCCTTATATTTTTTTCAAAATTACGTGCATTTACATCTTTATATACTGTATGAATTCCGTAAAGAGGATATGGCAGCCAAAAACATTTGCTATGTGTATGGTCAGTCGATTTTTTAAGGTATCCTCAAAGTTTGACTGACAAAAAGGTGGTTTATATAATTCCGACTTGGGGATTTTCCATTGTCTTTGATGTCTGATGACAAGTTTAAAGTTATAATTGGTACTGATCAACGCGAAAACATCAGGAAGATCGCGGTGAAAATGGGAATAGTAAACCCATTAACCATATTGAGACATTTGCATCGTATAGGAATAGTTAATAGTACGATGTTTGGATTCCTCATTTTCAGCTACTAATTTATTGGACCATTTTTCAATCTGTATTGCTTTAAGTGCGAGACAAAAGCGCGATTCTTTTTTGCAATGGTTGGTGACTGGAGATGTGTAGTGTTCAATAACGTATCACAGAAAAGACATTGGAGTATACCTGAACAAGCCCCATTATCATGTTAATGGCAAAATTAAACATCGCCCTTGAAAAATATAAACCAAAATTGATAAACAGTAATGGTGTAAAACTTCCCTTAATTCATTTTTTGCTTCAAGACAAGGGAATTTTACTCAAATGCTATATATATATATATATATATAAGTTGATTATTTTTTACGCAATTTCAGACAATAAAGGACAATGATTATTTTTAATATTTATTATTTAAAATTTATTAGACAAATACAAAAAGTTTTTGACATGTAGGATTTATACTAAAAGAGTTATTTGAGAAAAATCAAAAACTTGGGGTCTCCAATAGAACCTCATGGCTAGATTAATAATGGTTAAAAAGCAGGATTGTATAATAAATTTTCATTTCGCTTCCTTGATTGTGTCCATCGAAAGCTTACAGCCAATTACTCCTTAACATTCCATATATTTCGTCCTCCGAAATCAACCAAAAGTTAGAACCAAAAAACTACCTCGCAACAGGCTACATTTTCAAATATCCTCTACCTCTCAAATTGTAGATCCGAAAAAAAATAAGTAATAAAGTTTCAGGCTAAATAAAGGAAAAAAGTGAAATCAAAAAATATGCGAAGATAAAAGAGAAAACTCCAAAAAAAAAATATAATTTACATATTTTTCTTGAAATTATTAAAAATCGACATTTATTTCCAAACAACCTAATACAATACAATTCCACAGTATACATACATGTATCTTTATTACAAAACTAACTAAAAAAAATAAAAAACAGTTAATATGAGACCTGCTATTTGGTAATAGCTATAAATTATCATCCTTTATAGGCATGCCAAATTTTATGGCGAGCCATGTGTTAATTAAAAAAATTAACACTCATTATCTGAGAAGATGAACGCGTTTTTTATTGAGCAAACTAGATTCGGATGTACACCGTGAAATGTTTAAACGATCGTTTTAATAAATGACCCGGCGTCGTGATGAATCTTTTTTTCATCGACCGATCATTTAAATTGATTGATTTCAGTTGTTATTGTAAATTTGTTAATAGCACGTTTAATAACAATTAAAATGCGATTAAAAACAATTTCGCGGGTAAGTGATAAAGAGCGTGCTAAATTAATTATTTGCGTATAAATTATATTTATTTTCGCGTTCGCTTCTGCGATTGGAATTGAAAAATATATTATCGACCATGAAAAGATAATAATTGCTCACGGAAATATGCTAATTCCGCATTGGATTAATAATTTATTTAGTGTTCAAAAATATTTATATCTATCTTGATCGATTGTAATTTACAGTAATTATATCGTAATGGTTTTATTATGTAAATGACTATATAATTTCGTTTTATTGATATGTGTTCTTGGTCATTTTCATCTCGACTTGTGCTGTAGATAATAATAAATTATTTTAATATACAAATTTCAGTAGATTATTATCGTTATGCATTATATTGTTAGCTCCATATGTTTAATATGGGAAAATATGCATAATACATATTCATTCGTCACAATGTAAAAAAAATAATGTATAGGTTATGTAAGCGATGCATTGTCGTCTCGGCGCCATTTTGAATTGAAAATGGCGGGAATTTTTCACTAGACAATTTTTCCTTCCCACATGTCGTGCGATAACACACTGACGTTTCACAATGCGTTGACACACTTTGAAACGCATTTTTCAACGCAACGATATGATCGGAAATCAGACATGAGAATTTTCATGATTACTATTATATATTTGCATACGTTTAATTCAATATTCTAATAAGAAATTAGTAAAAAATGTGTTGTTTCGTATAAATTCACGAGAAATATATATTTTTATTCCAGGTCAACAGTCAATGTTCTCTAGAACGTTGTATTTTTTTGTCTCACGATTATGCACTCGGAATTCTTTTCTTCGGTTTTGTTAATAAAAATATTTCCTGTATGAAATTTTCCAAGGTCATTGCTAAAGATGTGCAAAATTTCATTTATGTCGAAATTGTTCATTACAGATTTATTTGCTTATTTCCTGATATTATAAAATATGCCCAATATTCTTTTGCATAGTAGATATGTTCCAGATATTCGTAAAAATTATACAATTGACAGTATTAAACTCTTACTGATATTTATGGATGTAAAAATATTTTTATTAACTGCATATTATTAATATAATAAGGATTCCTCATGATTTTCCAATTAATTTGACAAATAATACATACATACTTTTTCTAATTGACGACAATTTATAATTTTATCAAATATCTACGGATTGATACTGAATTAAATTATATCTACAGCAAGCATGTCAAATTCAGAGAATGACGGAGATTCAGAGATTGTGAACCGCAAAAAAATAAAAACGATAAAATCTATTTTCATTGAAACTTCAGGTTTATTTCAGAAGAATTGTATTAAAAGAAACATAATCACCATTTTGAAATAATATTTTCTTCTTCCCGTCACTTGACACGTCTTTCTTACTTCGTGAGAAATCTTGTTCACAATGATTACTTTCAAAACTCTGACCCAGGGTGAATATTAGTAATTCTGGATCTAACAAAGGACATATTTTCTTATATAATTGAAAATAACCGCTCAAATCGAAAAGTATAAATACTTCCAAACATGGAAATAATTTAATTTGCGAATTTTTCAATATTTTCGAGCCTGTAAATATTTCTAAAAACTCAGGTACGACAACTTCACTGACTACCGCTTTCAAATCTACATCACATCTAATCACAATCACCTTCATTTGCATTTGATTAGGGACTGATTCATATTTATTGACTTAAACGAAGAGAACAAAGACAACTCGTTCTCCAATAATTTAAAATCTGCAAATCTGATTTCTTTTTCATTGAACTAAATATACTTAGGGCTTAATTTTTTTTTCTGTAAATTTTTCTTGCGATGCAGCTTCACTTAAAATTGATTTATTCATGTTGTATGTCAGAAAGTACGTATAATCTTCATGTTTAAATTTGCCACATATGTTATTAATAATATGATCTTTTCCTCGCAGTTTTAAATCTAAATCATATGTGTTTTGTAATTTCAAGTCCCAGAATAGTTTGAGTAGTTTGGAGCAGAATAGCCAACTTACTTTGGTATAGCATGACAAACTGAACGAACTGCGAATAATCATAAAATACCATATAAGGAAAATGAAAAGGAAGCATGTATAGGGTTTGATCTGATATCCAATTTAAAAAAATACATTATTGATTTAAATTAAATAAAAAAAACTTGCTTCAAGTTGTTTGCTAAAAAATCTGTTGGGCCAATGCGTCTGGCCCACGGAGTGGAAAAGGTTAAAATCCGTTATCACGCTTTACCTAAACTGAAACCCATGTTATTGAATATATCTAGTCGACTTGGACTTAAATATATGTACTATTTTTTTTCTCTCAAAGTAAACTACTAATACTCAAGTTTCCAAAATGAAATGTTTTTTACGCATAATAAGAATTATTTAAAACAACATATCATATATCTTTCTGTTATTTATTTAATTTCTTGACGTTTGTAGACATACTAGGTGCTTACTTAATAGTTGATTATCGAAAAAAATTCGCATGCTTGGTATGCTCTTTGACATTAGGAAAAATGGAAAATTTGAAAAGATTTTTCCACCAAAAACAACACTGTTTTTATCTTCAGTGAACTACTAAACTATTCTATGCCGAATACGACCCCCTTCGACTTTTTTCTATTCCCAAAATCGAAAAACATGAAAAAATGACGTTTTTTCAACATCAAGAAGATAAAGATCGAATCCATGAAGAATCTTAACGCTTTACCGAAAATTACGTTCCAGAAGTGATTAGAAGATTGGAAAAAGCTGAATCCAATGTATGATGTATCTAATGGGGACTACTTAAAAAAACAATTTGTATTGATGAATAAATTATATTTTTTTTGAGAGTCTACACGTATATTTAGATCAAACCGATATTCGATTAGATCTATGTTTTGTCTCTAATTTTTTTTTAGTAAGTCAGATAATCATTTAATTGTTTCATAATGAAGCTCTGATTGTTATTAAAAATAGACGTACAAAAACATAAGAGGAATCATCGCCGTCTTGCATTAACAAAATGGCGCAATCAGTGTCCGGTTTGTGCGGTCGATAAATCAGCGACCTGTTTTACCGCGGACACAAAACCGCGAAAACGGTCATCAAGCCGTAGCAAGTGTTCGACAATGCCCGCTACAAAGAGCGCGAAGGATGTCTTCATTTTCCCGGGTGTGTTGCAAAGGCGGCCATTGTCTTCGGCGCCGGCTCTCACACGTACGCCACTATGGAACCACTTCTGCCGGCAAATTGTACAATTCAATGGTAGACACGGTCGCACAGATGTGAAATCATTATCATAAACACAATATGTAATGAGTGTAATGAGAATATGTAGAAACTGTAACGGTTGCGTAATGAATGCGCAAAGATATTCCGTTGACGGTGCGTAATTTTTCTGGGTGTTTTTAATTATTTTTGGCACATATTGCAATGAGTGCTTGTGACCTAGTAAGAGCTCGATGAACATTCATCGGACACATATCCACATATCGAGTTAATTACAAATGATCTGCATATTATGACAAAGCCGCTCGCAATAAAAGGTCACTCCGAGGCGTGGCTGATGACATTGTCATCATTTGATAGATCCATTGTTTGCAAATCGGATAAATTGTCGCAGAATAGTTTACTCGTCCATCGTGGGTCGCCAGCTCTTGCACACATCGCCGTTGTATAAGTTACAAGTGTTCTTCGCCAGCCATCTATCAATCATCGGTGATGTTGCGATTTTCCGATTGCTAAGGACGTGTCTATATCTGCAGGTCAAAGTGTCGAGACGTACATACAACAATCTTTCTTCATCCTCTCGAGGCTAGATTATAATTAAAGAAATCAATTACTTATCGATTTGTATCACTGATTCAAAAATCTAATTAAAACCAATTTCAATTTGAAACGTATCACAAATTCCGGTTTATTTTAATATTTTCAAAAAGTGTACATGTCGATTTAAATTAAATTGATCTTACCGGCCCCCTTACGCATCCAGCTATAATAAATAAAATCATGAATCTGGTTCATTACTAAATCGTAAGAATTACACTGTAATGATGTAAAACAATTTTATATATATTTTTTAAGAATATAAGATTTTAGGATAAATATTTATACTTGTTATAATTGGAATATATTTCTTTAAATAACGGATCTTGAAAATGCTTTCTAATTATATCGTTTGCATCATCGTCTATCTTTACAGTATTAACTACAAAATATGCATATGAACAAATATTTAAAACAATATTGTATTCAATCTTCAATTTAAAATTACGCCTAATCACTGAATGGTCAGTTATTTTAAATAATCCTTTAACACATAATGTCACTAATTATTCGTATATCATTATTTGTATACATTATATAAATACTGAAGGATTGTATTAATAATTAGGTAATTATTAAATAATTATATTAGGTAAAGCGAAAAGAAATGTCATTTATTTTTGGTGCGTTCTTTCTTTCTGCTTTGATTTTGTTCGGCCTATAGCAAAATATGCAACGTTTTTATTGGATAAAGGATTGAAATCAAATGAAGCTACCCATACCATTTTCAATCTTGAATCCTCGACGGTCTTACAGATGGTTTCAAAAGTTCAAAAAAGTGTGTGAAATTTCAAATCAAAATCAGGAAAAACTCTTAAAATCTATGACGACACTTTAAACTCATTAGTACAGTCCGATCCACGTAAAAAAATCAATGAATTGTCACAAGACATCGGTTTTCCATGGTCAACATTGAAGAATGATTTTAAGTCACCGAAAAAAATTGACAAAGAATTTGGGCGCTGCACAAACTTTCTCCAACGGTCTTAAAACAACAAATAATCATTTTTTTGAGTAGATAAATAAATGAGAAGAGTGGGTCCTCTACTAATTGAAAAAAAACTATGACTTTCATCGAATCAATTGATGTGTCTACCCCGAGGTCATCATTGATTGGTGGGATCTTTTGGGAATAATTTATTATGAATTACTTTAGTAATTCATAAGTCAGACTGTTACAGCAAGGGTTTATAGTCTCTCCAATAGTAAGATTGATAACGATTAATAACGAAGTATCACAAGCAGCAAGAATTTTACAGGACAATATAAGAGAGGTAGATTTAGAAGTTCTACAAAATCTCCCATATTTTCCCGTATTGAATCTTCGGACTATCACATTTTTAAGTCAATGGAACACTCGCTTTGAGATAAAAAAAATATCAAATATTAAACATGTTCAAAATCACTTGGAGTCGTATTTTAATAAAAAAAAAACCCACCAGAGTTTACGAAAGAGGTATTAAAAAACTGCAAATTCTATGGAGAAATATCATAGATCACAATGGAAAATATTTAATATTCTACAATTTTGGTTAAATTAATAATATTTTTAAAAGGTAGTCATTTAATTATTTAAGTTGATTGTTTACTAATTTAACTAGCTAATAGAGTCATATGTATTGCCATATTAATTGTTTGCAGATCTATATTGCCGAGTTATATGGCCGAGCCCATGGTAATTAATCCTTTGCGGTTCAAGACTTTTTTTTTAATTGTTGCCACAGATCCAAGCCATTTTCAATGAATATATTGAATAATAATGTCTATGGTAAAGAACAAATAAAAGAGGGTATAATAAATACAAATCTTAGATTTCTTAGAATTTAGTTATATTTATACAAAAAATATAATATCTAAAATTAGTTATTTTGTAAAATTATTTGAAGCACTCTCCTGAAGAATGAAGGCTTTAAATATGTTTGCCTTATTTTAATTGGAGTAACACGATCTGAGCATAGCTGTATTACTTCCCAAGTACTCGGATGGGTTAATCCTATGACAAAAATTATGAATTCAAGGAATTCTTTATAACACTGGCTAGGGGGTAAGTAAGTGTAAGATGCCCATTAGCTCTGCGTGTTTATACATTTGAATATTTTATTTATTTAGGTAGTTTGGCGTGTTGGCGCAATTAATTTAATCCCATCTATCCTTCGCTGTATAAATAATTATAAATATATAATTAAAATTATAAGTTGCCGATACTGAGCTAAGATAGGACTCGGATAGATTAATCCTCCGGCGAAAATCTATGAATTCTGAGAATTCTTTATGACATTGCGGAATATAAGTGCAAGAGACTCATTCCCTTTGCGTTTTTAGAATCTTTATCTAATCTGTATATGGTTGAGTGGCGCTCTGGATTTTCTGTTATGCCATCCATTTATCGTAGTCAAATAAATAAATATAAAAAAATCTTCACTATTATTTTCGTTGTAATTAATAAAATAAATATTAGTTATTAGCATATAAAACATGGTAATTATTATTCCACATGTAAAATCTTATAAGAATTTCAAAATCGGATGGATTCAAGTTTTGAAACGAATTAAATACTATGATACTAAGATAAACGACTTTTTTTTGCTTAGAATTTAATTCAGGTTACATTTGCAGATATTATATGCAACTTGATTATATTTCGTCGTTATACTTATATTTATTCATGTCCCAGCAATACACACATACATATATTAAATATGATATTATATTTATATAGTTTTTACGTGGTCAAATATTGACATTTTCATTTAAGATTTAATATTTGTTTACTCGTATTGGTACGATAACCTGTATGTACAAATTGTATTATTTCGTTTATGCTTGTGATATTACATAGACATTATTATTGGATGGACCGGGCATGCAGTGGTTGCATGGTAGCAAGATGAGCCCATTTTTAGACAATGGACTCGGCTCGACCGATGGCCAATGGCCGTTAAGAAATCAATCATGATATATTTAGTATTATAGCCGCTAATAAAACGGTTTATTAGATATATCCCAACGCCATCGTAAATCATAGCAAAGTCTCTATCTCGGGTTCAATTAAGTAATTTTATGAATCTTCGGCCACTACACAGAGCCGAACGTTTCGACCAGTTTCCAAATATGAGAAGCACGTTCAATCATCGACTGTCGATCGTCGAAACACAATTATTATAACCAGACTAACGACATGTAGCCTATAATTTATCCTATATTAACACTCGGGCGACCGGTCCCGCGCCCGCGCGGAAATTTTCGTAAGCGGTAAACAACCGCTCCCGCGTTCGCGCGGGTTTACGTCGCGCGTCTAGATAGACGACATCTGAGGATATCTTTTAATTTACGACATAATACTGTCTGGCTAATTGTTTCACATGTTCTTATCCTACTCTCCGAAATTTATAGCTCAAAATCGTCCTTGAAATAGAATATATTTGTCGTTCCAAAAGTACGATACAATACGTGGACTGTAGCGAATTCATTTTCTTGTTTCATCAGCTCGGCAATAAAAGTTTCATTATTTACTCTGATTCAAATGTTTAAAATAGGATAATAAACGAAATTGGTAAAAAAGATGAATGCATCTCTCAACGGATTGGAATGAATGGCACATTGTATAATGTTTTTTTTTGAAAGATTTCATTACTGAACCCCATGACATGAATCATAAACCCGGAAATGTTTCAGATATAGATAGATGATAGTCTACTTTCGAAATTTTAATTGTATTTTTTTAACCAATTATGAAGTCTTTGACACAGTCAATATGTAATTGACCATCCCCATGACTTGTATAAGAATTATATTTGTTTTAAATATCGGTCGAATAGAGGCATCCTATATAATCCACGCCGCGATTACGTTTTGCATCTGTAATTATTTTCGTATTTCTTCACGTAAAATCGTTTTACATACATACATACGTTATTTGTGGAAAATATTTTTACCCATGTCAAACCACTGACGATTGGTAAGCACTATTCAAATTTACTCCTGGCGGAAGTCTAGTGACTCTCAATAAATATTTTTGTCTTTTAGTCAATGATCAGTAATATGAGAATGTAACAGAAATAATTAAACAGATCCATAGTTTGAGCAATCTGCTGATACGATAAACATAATAATAATGTAAAATGTCTCCAGATAACATTTCGAAAGAATTTGACATTGTTTTGTGGTTTTATATGAATGCTAAAATATATTTGTTTTTGATTATATAAAATAAAAATGTAAATCATGCTTCAGCTTTATAATTTTATTTTAACCAATTATTTTAATTTGCGTATAGTATATACCATACGCTGCACAATACATTTTAATTTATCCACTCGCTCAACTGAGTAAAAAGTTATAAGCATAATTCTCAATGCCGTGCGAAATAACAAAATCACGAAAAATGTGCGGTATCCACGCGTATATTTGACGCGCAAGGCCCGGTCGCCTGAGTGTTAATAAGACATTTTTTAGAAAATTTGATAAATATCATTAATAATCTATGTAGCCGGTCTTCCTTTATAATAATACATTAACACAATGGAAATGAGATTAAGCATTTCAGGAGTAAAGCTAATTTTCAGTGGCATTCGTACCTATTGTATTACATGTTAAAGATCGATTCGACACCATTCATCCCCGTCGGCTACTTATCTTCACGGATAAAAGTTTTCCAATAAAATGGAACCATTAATTTTATACTTATATGAGGCGATTAAAGCTCGTAAATAGCCTTCAGGTGCTGTTCCAATTACACGTTTAGACGTTCCAAATTAGCCACGGTGCCCCCCGAGACCAATACTATTTTTAGAGATCCTCGATGTGGGCTTGTTCTTCTCACAAAGAGTTTTTATTGACCATAAAAGTCATTCTTCTACGGTGGCTATAAAATAAGTAGGCGTTACCAGAATCACGTGTAAGTGACTCCCCGGCATTTTGTACCCTTTAATCTACGGATACTGTTTTATATTACGTTGTATTTTTAAACTGTTCTCTATAGGCCGCGGCGTAAATACCAATAAGAAGTACATACACCTATTTAACATTTCCAGCTACTACAATAATTTTGTAGAAAAAAATGTGAAAGGTTAAAACCAATCTTCGTCGGTTAACAAATTTCTATTAGAGGATCTTAATTATGTTGAACACCTATTGAATGTCATATTTTAATATAAAAAATGTAATTGCTTACTGCATATGATCCCTTCGGATCGATATACCCATCCTTCGATTTGCGCGGTTGATACGTTTTACAAAAAAGTCACATAAATGAAAACCACGCAAAACGACATGGAGGGTATACAAAATTTAGGGATACGTTCCATAAAAACACTTAAAAAACCATGTTATTGGAGGAATTTATTATTATTATAAAAATAATTGATGCCGTCATCTCTAAGCTTTCTTGTTAGTCCTCCAGGAATATATTCCATGTTTATTATAATACCCTTCAATGGTCTTGGCTCGAGAGCTTGGTTGATCAGTAATGGCTTCATAATTCGATCACCGGATGCATTACTGCATAATAATATAGTCACTCGATCTTTTGCTGTATTGAAGCCACTAGAAGTGTTTAAGATTTTAGATTAATGAGTCCTGCTAGGTATTTTCTTTTCTAGTTTTGTCGGAATAAAACACCTGATCAAGTGTATAAAAAAATTCTTCAATTATTCCCTTACATTTTGATAAAAAAAATCATTGCTCCTTGGTTTTTTTTTAAATAAGGCTGTTTTTAAAGCCGCGCTAAAAATTGGACATTCCGCGTGTACATTGGAGGAGTACAAACGCAGAAGTTACGTTTTAAAAAACCTATTAAATTATAAATTGTTTTTTCTTTTTCTTTTGTGTACCTCGTCTAAATAGAAGATTGTATTGTAACATCTTTGATGCCATCTATCTTGTTCCAAAAATGCCTATTATCTGTAGCCCAAAACCTATAACTTCTAGTAAAATATAAATTATTTATCCAACTACGTTTAATGTTCTTATTTTTAGCACATCTGATACTTAGAACTAGGAGATTCTTGATCTTCTGCGTGTAAATATACTAAGGAAAATAGTGCAGTGATTTCTCCTTCGAATTAATTCTAGAGAATTGTGTACCGACAGCGCTGCTGCTCATTGTCAGGGATTTTGTTTCAGAGTTGTCATCTATCGTTAAATGAAAAAATAATTAAAAAGGATTACCGGATCCTTCCTAATCGATTTTTTTTTATTTATTAACCCATTACGACAGAATGACAAGTCTGACTCACAGTTTGAAACTACGAGTCACACACACTTCGTAGCAACTTTATTCATTTTTAAAAACAAATTTATTCCCATCTAATAAATACTAAAATATTTCATTTATAAATTTGTTTTCTTTCTTCTTTTTGGCCGACGTCACGACGGCTCGAAACCAACCGTATACGCGTCAAGCAAAAGCGTTCCAATTTCCGCGCTCACACGTATTCGTGTGAAGCCAGTTGCGCGCTTAAATAAATCACGGTTTTATTATTGTATCTTCTCGTCAATTATAAACGGATCACTATCTAGCTTATCTTCCATTTGCATTCTTACTTTGCTATAGCCTGATAATAGATTTTTAATGAATTTTACGACTTTACAAACAATACGATTTTTTTTTGTAAAAATGCAAAAAATGGACGGAAAAGAGTTGAAAAAAATATAAAAACATTTTTATGTTTTTAATATAATTATATGCTTCAAATTAAAAGCAAAAAAATAATACATATTTTTGAAACGTATTGGCAAAAATAATTCGCGTATGAAGTGGTTATTACATCCCCGTGGATCACCACCAACTCAATGGCGTCACTTGGAAGGGGGGAAAGAGTATGGATTTTCATTTCGAAATCTTTGGTGAAGATGTCAAGTTTCGTCATTAATATTTGAATATATTCAAACCGTGTCGTTTTTTTTTAATAAACGAAACCGTCTCTACATATTCCATTTTTCCCCCAAATAAAAATCGCCGAGCACCTCAAATTATGCAAAAGCTTTTCGACAGCCAACAATAATGTAAGTATGTGGCTTTCTTGTCAAATTGGATGTCAAGATTCGCCAGGGACAAGGGTACCAACCAAACAATCAAAAAATATATACAGCTCTGACACTGTTTAACGCGTATTTTTTCTGACTTTGTATTCAGAAATTATTATTTCATTAATAAAACAATGAGCTACTAGGTTTATTTTTGACTGTTGAATATTAATTTATTAATTATTGGTTTTTTATTACAGTAGACATTCACGTGCACCAAGAAGCATATATTCATATCGCAGTGGTGCAGCTCCATCATTGGCTTCGACGGCACGATCAAAAACATCTAGAAAGGTTGTTTGTTATTTAAATATGATTCACTTATTTTTAATACGTTTGTATATTAATAATACTATTTTTTTTAGGCGGGTGTAAAAGTTGATGCAATGTCAGCACCGAACCCCTTTTGTCCAAACATTAAGGGAATGTGCTGCTTGATGTTACTACTTAATCTCGGTCTAATTCTGGTCACACTAGGTTTTGTAATTGTCATACAATTCTTCGAACCCTTCTTTGTCTGGTAAATATTTCTATTTACATATGCTTCTTTATACAAAATCATATTAATTATTATTTATTTTATATTACAGGATATTAGGAATTGTATTTTTAATATTTGGCTTCTTGACGCTCATCGGAAGCATGATTTATTGTGTGGTGATATGCAGAGATGCACCGAGGACTGTGCATCCTGAAGATCTCTACTGGACACACCATTGGTCCAAAACCATAGGGCCTTCTGAAATACATTACCGAGCCGGTGAGAAGCCGTACCACAATGATGATAGATATTCTGATAGATATTCTGTTAGCAAGTTGAGCGGAAAATATTCGGATAGAGAGAGCAAAATAAGTCGATATTGAATAAGTGACAATTAACAAATAATATTTACATTTATTAAAAAAAAGTGAAAAATGACTTAATCAATTTAATTGTGTTAATTAATGGAAACTAAACCTTAAATACCATTCTTTTTGTGCATGATTTTACTATCGAAAGTAATATATTAAATATTATACAACTTTCGCTGTAAATAGATTACACAATATACATATTGTTTATACTAAAAAAATATTTCATCATTTATAACAAAATGTTTTAGTACATCGGCTTAAAATATAGCATCTGATTAGTCTGAAATATCCAAATACATATTCAGTTACCACATTTTTAACGCTTAGTAAGGCACCATATGTAATTTCACAGATTTAATAAAATGAAATACTAACGTTGTCACATAAATTACAAATTTCCATATTATACCTTATTATTTACAAGATTAATTACACAACTTGATATATTTTTTTCACATAATAATTAACAAATTGCCAATCAAAAAATATAATATATTTTAAGTTCACTATAAGCTGAATATAAAAAATAACTAACCGTACCAAAATAAAACATCTAAAATTGTTTCATTAATGAAATGATTTTAAACTGAATTAAAATTACTATAATATATTGCGTTTAATTCTAAGTTATAATTTATATGTAAATAGAAACTAAATGTTTTAATTGTAAATTTTATGTATTATTAATAATATAGATATGTGCATACATGCGTGTTTGCGAACAATTTTATAAAAATATAATTGCCATCAATTGTGATTTAAGTCTTTTAGAGTATATACTATTTTTATAACCATTGTTTAATTGTTTTATAGGTAATGATCCGAAAATATAAAAATACTGTTAACATTATAAAAACTACTGTCTTTGATTTTATACATTTTTTACATTTAGGATACACATTATATAAGAATGAGCGAAATTTTATACTAAAAAGAATGTTCAAAATATGTTGTCTCACTCTGTGTATTAATTTCAATCCTTTTTTGATCCTTTCCTCTTGTCTGAAAATGATGATTATCTTATAATACACCTATATTGATCACCGACTACCATTTGAGGATCTAATAAGGCCCATATGATCAGCTACTGAAGGTCTTGTGGCTGGCTAATGATGATGATGATGATCAATATTATAAATGAAATTGAAACAGAACATACATACTTTGAAAATATGTTTATTTACAAATTTTATTACTAAATATAGATTTCAATACATAAATTATATGAAAAATAAAGCTTAACGTACACATCATATTTGATTGATAATTTCCCACTTATTTTTTTAATATTCTCTTCATTCCCGCAGTATGATCAAACAAGATTGGATTTCTAAATTCTCCTCTTGCGTCCAATAAATATAATAAAATAACTTTCTTTGTACTTTAATCGGTAACTGTGATTTTGGAGCTTGTCTGCTTACTTCGCATGACATATTTTTAAGGGGCACTTTCATCATTCGATTCGTTCCAAATGGGGCATATGTGACAATTGAGACAGCTTGTCCTCCCTTATGTAAGACCAAGTATCGAACAGATCTCAAAGTAAACATCCAAGTCAAAACTAGGGTGCCAGTTCCTGAAAATACAAAAATATTATTATTTATCCTTCACTTCTAACAGTTGAATTATAAGAAAACAAAATAATACATTTAAAAAAGTATTACATATTGCAGAAAACTGATAATATCATGTGTCTGAATTATTTAATAAATAATGTTTATTACATTCCGAGATAAATTTTGTAAAGCAACATACCTATTAACATAGCAGTAGTGCAAAGTCCATATTTATAGTTTCCACTAAATATTTTTGCATACCAAGGTGCATCATCCGAGATTCTCTTTGGTATTAATTTCTTATCATCATCTATGGTTGTATAACCCACATATCCCATATACTGCCAAAACATATATTGTGAAATTGCACATATGTTCATGATCTTATAAAATTTTGGATTTTCATAATTATACAAAATCACATCTTTTGAAACATTTGTGTTTACTTCAGCTGGACTTTTCAACACTGAACTGCGATTAAACCATCGTTTCGTTAACGTATTGCACTTTAAGTTGAAATTTAAAGTATATATTTTTTTAGCAGCTATTATTCGATTTATTAATGAATACATAATGCCTAAAACTTGACAGCGGTAGACATAACCTAACAATTTTCGAGCCCGGCAGTATTTCGGTCCTAATACTAGTGAATGTCGTCCATATCAATATTAATATATTTTTTAATTCTTTCAAAATTCAAACAAAATTGTTATATATTTGATAATATTTAGTCATTTACGGATAATATAAAATTGAAGTTATATGCTTTATAGCAAAAATATTAAACATTTGTGAGGTATATAGCATTAAAGTAATATTTTTGCGATATATATTTTTCAATCTATTTTGATTATGTTAAGTATAATAATCAGTCCTCGTATTACTTTGTGATATTCATGAAATGTGTTCGTTTACTAACCATCTATTATTCAATAAAAAATGAATAACTAATATAGAAATATTATTTTTATAATCTATATATTATCTCTAAAGTTTATTTGATTTTATTAAGGTTTTAAATTGGAAAACATTTATTAAAATGACTTTATCAATTTTGTTGGCAGCACTTGCTGTCATTCTGATGGAGGCCAATTCCTTGCCAAATTAACAATGAGTACTCGTCGATTATATATTTTTTTTAATTTTCTAGTCTTTTTTTAAATAATACATTTAGTCAGATATTGCCTTTCAATTTTTGAGTCAGTGGGCTTAAGATGTACTTTAATGTGGAAATCATTAGTAATAATATTTAGAATAAATCAAGAAATTCTTTATTATGAAAAAATATTACACATATTATTAATACATGTTACTGCATTTGATCATGATTCCAATAAGACACCTCGGACATTTTGATCTCGCATATTTCAATTTTAGGAGAAATATATTCTTGCTTTGTATCGTTAATTATAGATTCTTCCATTTTATTCTGCAATTCTTTTTGAATGCTAACATATGGAGCTAAACAATTTTTTAATTGCCGTTTAAATTTATCAGAACGTTCTGTTAAAGGATCATTAGCGGTAAAATAACTTTCTATATTGTTTGCCATTTGTAAAGTTTCGTTCAAAGTTTCTAAACAAAATCCTGGAGCCGGTTTAACAAAAACGTCGCACAACGGTTCATTAATACTACTCTTTCCATTTGGATCGGATTCATCCGCGAGTTGTACCAACTCCTCTTCACTTAATTCCGGATCATGGTTAATTAACTCATTAATATCGTATTCATTCATGTCCTCAAATCCGTCTCCTCCCAAAGATTGAGCGATATTAATTATACGTTCATACGCATCTGTTGCCGATACTCTGCTCTCCTTAAAAACCACTTCAGGCCATATACATTTCCAGCACGTATTCAGTGTAGTCGGTTCGAACTCCTTGATACATGTCTCCACAATTTCAATACAATTCAAAATTGAAAAATCTTTCCATAACTCTGTCAGTGTCTTATTGGATACAGCATCGAGTATTTCCACGATTAATTGAAATGTTTCACGTACATAATATGATTTAAATATTTTTATAATACCCTGATTTAAAGGCTGAACTATTGATGTTGTATTGGGCGGCGTATATATTATTCTTATATTCGGATGATTCAAATCTTGGTGATGACTGGATGCATTGTCGATAATTAACAAAATTTTAAAAGCTATGTTTTTTCTGCAAGTGTAATTTTCAACTTCTGGAACGAAACAATTATAAAACCAATCGCGGAATAAAATGCCCGTCATCCATGCTTTTTTATTTGACCTCCAGTGGACAGGAAGATCAGACTTATCGATACCTTTCATTGCCCGTGGATTCAGTGCACGGTTAATCAGCATCGGTTTGGTTATGTAATCTCCGGATGCATTACTACAAAGTATTAGAGTAATCCGATCTTTAGAAGCTTTAAATCCGGAGGCACATTTTTCATTTTTATCGATGTACGTTCGTTGCGGCATTTTTTTCCAATATAGGCTGGTTTCGTCAGCGTTAAACACCTGATCAGCTGTATAACCTCCCTCCTCGATAATTTTCATGAATTCTTTAGGAAATTTTGTAGCGGCTTCTATGTCCGCCGATGCCTGTTCTTCTTGAAATTTCATATTATGCAGAGAAAATCGTTTTTTGTACCTGTCGAACCAGCCTTTGCTTGCAGCGAATTCAATCGGACGAATAGTTGCTGGCGACAAATTCGGATCGGGGCTCTCAACACTTCTTAAATGTGTAAATATTTTTAATGCTTTTTGTTTTATGATTGAATAATTGATAGTTATATCTTTTTGATTACAATCTTCTATCCATATTGACAAACAATTTTCCATTCTGGCCATTAAAATGTTTCTCGCAAAAGCGACTCGGTGTATACTCATTGAGGATCCTGCAGCAATCCAATGTCTTATTTTACTTTCATTCTTTCTAATAGTGCGGATTGTAGCTTCGCTCATATTCAATTCCTTTGCGATGAAAGGCACTTTCTCTCCATTTTCAATTCGCTCCAAAATGTTTAATTTTTTATCCAGAGAAATACGTTTTCTCTTGAATTTTGTCGGTATTCTATTGATACTGGAATCCATCTGGAAAAATTAAACCTTATTTAGAATTTATTTTAAAAATCCGAAAAATGTAAAAAAAAAACTGAAATGGTTTTTCCTTTTCATATCATTCCTTATTTATAGCATTTACTTTAAATAAAATCTTATAGTTTCGTATATATTTTTAGTTACTTATATACTGATATTTATCAAGTCAAATTATCATTCAACAAGAAAATAATAAAAATAACATGTTTTTTTATATTAAATCTATGTAAAAGTCGATCTTACCGAATATTTGATATATTTATTCTATAAAAAATATATTTTAATGATGTTATCCGTGCTAGTTGACGCAACTGGCTTGAAAATAAACAGACGACTGATGCTGGGTCGGTTTAGTCCCCTCTACTAGACCCAGTCGTTTTTATAGATCGGCGCGGTTCGTAATAGCACGTGTTCCATCAACACGCACGCCATAAAAAAAATCGATTAGCACGCCCAGACCCATTAACATTTACAGGCTGGTTCGCGAGAAGGCTTGCGACAATGAACATGGTACACAATAACATCGTACTTAGACTTGTGCGGCGCATACTCCTATTTAAAACAGCGAATTTTCTTGATTTTATTAACACAACTGTCAAAAGTACCGAACGCGGTTTCGGCGTCTGTAAAACGGAACGCTCGACATGGCGTTTTTTTCACGCGCAATGGATCCTACCCGAGAGTGAAAGAGATACCGCGATTTTTATTGAGCACTAGGACAAAACTCGGTAAAAATTCCTGATACTGATATTTTTACCGCAGCTAATGCGACATTGGGAGTTGTTGTCAACCTTTCGACTTATCATGTCTTTATCGACATTGTTTTATTTTTTGAATGGCCAAGTTTTTTCGAAAAATTGAGAATTCAATCAAAACAATGATGGTATAGAAACATAATTTTTAAAAATATTGTGAAATTGTAAGGTTCAGTTCAAGAGATAAGACCATAAAATATGATAAAAGATCTGAGTGTCTTTTAGACTTTGAGAGACGTTTTGGTGAAGATAATGTAACACAACACGTCATACATCACATGAATTGATTAATAACTACACAATGGATCATACTTCGGAACCTACACTGTGATTATTGTTATAAGTCTCCTCATTTGAAACAGAAACGAATCTTATTTGAAGAAAATCGTTAATGGTTAAGGAAAATGGTTAACATACAAGAATTTTAGCTGAAAAAATAAACAATGGATCAATAAAGACGACCTTCAACATGATCCAAAAAAAATTTTTCATCAGAACAAGATTTATGACAATTTGCTATGCGTATGATGGACTTACCGTTGAATACTTCATCTCCTGATGTCTGTCTAGTAATTACATCGATCAGCCTTCGTAAATTGAATGAATATCATTTGATATATTGATAATTGCGCAAGAAAATTCGTCACTAATTCTACCATACCCTTTTTCCTATCAAGATTCTTTGAAAGAAGGAATATATATATAGCGAGAGTTTGGTAAGGTCCATGCCCTCAGCGAGTGAGAGCCTTGTGACTGGCAAATGATGATGATGATGATATATATGAATGACATATAATGACATATATATATCGGGCTTCCTTCGCCTAAACTGTGTTTTTTTGAGCTACTGAGAATCCAAAGGATTGCAGCCTTTTCATCATGCATTGCAATCAATTTGACTGGTTATATATTCTTTGCCGCTATCCAATCCATAAATCCCAAAAATATCCTTCATAACACAACTTTTTCTTAAGTGAGATTAACAGTCTCAGTTTTGATATATCTCTCCGGAATTTGTTTCTTTTTAAAATATTCTAAGAAATGGTTAATGTTTTTCTTCATATTTCTATATTCTAAATCCTATAATTTTTTATTTACTTGAAGTATAGATCATATATAAAATTCACTTACTTTTTAACTATTCTTTTACTACGAAAATGCATTCAAACATACTCATCATCATAGGTGCAACAGCCATAATATAGAGTAGTCCTGACCTCATCCAACACCCTTATCCATTTTATCCAGTCTGCCGCTACATCGCTCCATCTTCCGGTTAGTTTCAATGATGCAGTGTCCCTCTGTACACAATTCAATCACTTCAGCCTTAGTCTTCCTTTCCTCTTGAGACAGGAAGGCTTGTTAACCATAAGCCTTCTCAGCAACTGAATGTCTCGCATCCTTGACACCGGACTCGACCACCTGAGTTTGGCCACTCTGATGACAACTGTGACCGGTGTATCCTTGTAAAGCTCATCGCTTCGGATACGCCATTCCTCATCGTCGAATACTGCTCCAAATATTCGTCTCAAAATTCACCTCCCCAGGATATTCAGTTGTCGCTCATCTTGTTTTGTCAAAACCCAACATTTAGATCCGTATATTAGGATGGGCCTGATGACATACTAAATTTACAAATATTTTATAGAAAAATCATGGATTGTAATTACACATAAGTTGAAATTAATCAATCATTTTAAGAATACATATTGGGATTGAGGGAGAAGCATTACAATTTATCTGGATAAAAAAAATAAAAAAAATATTCTAAACACTTTAATTTACTCGTAAAATTAACACAATCATGTATCAGTTGTATTCATAAAAAAAACATTAAAATTAGTATTCTTTATACAAAGTTAACCTACATAAAGATTAAAATTACGTGGACAAATTGTTTTATAAAATTAATCTAAAAAAAAAATATTTTTTTAACAACAAATTTTGAAAAACGAAGTAAAAATATTTACACACACGAGAGCACAAAAATTGTGAAATTAAATTGTTCCCATTCTAAACCACATATTTTATGTCATAACGAGGTTATCTGTTGTGCGAGCAAATTAATCACGTTTCATTTCACAAAAGTGATTTAGAGCCGATGTATTTATGGGTTTCACTTAAATTAAATACAAATTAACACAGCTATATCCGAGTGCAAATGTAAACATACATAATATTAACAGTTGTGAATGCCAATAGAGTAGAAAAAAAGGCTTAAATATTATTGTTTCCATTCAAAATATTCAATGCATTCCTGTCTCGAAATAATAAAACACGATAGAGCAACAATTCAATATAACAGTTGAGGCATTTAAAAAGTTTCTTTGAATGATTGTCCATTTTAAGTTATCATTGTGCCCTGTTATAATTCAATATAGATGATTTTCAAAGATCAATGAAGCTCCCATGCAAACAAAAGCATCAGTTGAAAATTAAAAAAAAACTTTTGTTATGTCCATATATGTAATCGATAAGTCCGATATTTATACGCACTATATTCCTTGCAGTATTCCAGTATTATTGTAAGAAAAGTTTTATAACAAAATTATAAGAATGACGATCATATTTTTGTGTCAACATCGCTTACTGTCTCATAAAATATTAAAAATATAACAAATGGGTCCCTAAATGATGACTGGTGAATAATTGAAGCTAGGAAATGCTGAAATTACTTTTGCAATTAATATGATAAAATAGTCTATACTAATGATATATCGTAAAACTTGTACAGAGTAAAATCATGCAGAATTATTATTTGCATTCTTCTTTAACACCCATGATTTGTAATTAAGATTCGTGCCGAATCCGGTACATGGCAAGAATAGCTTTTAAGCTGATTTTAGCTTTCTAGAAGTTTTCATCGTCGTGAATTACGTATTAGAGGTTTAACTAATGAATAATTTAGATAGTTTATATGGAAAGGTTTCATAATAAATAGATTTTACTATATTTCAACATTGAAACCCTGACAAATCTTGTTAACAATTATTATTAAAATATTTTTTCCACATCTTAAATAAATTAAAGTTTATAAAACTGAATCCATTCCTTCATCATCTCAAATATTATGCCAAAATTATACATAATTGTCCGTGATATAACTCCAATACGATGTCATTTACATCACCATTGTTATTACATATAAAAAAATGTACCAAAACTATTAGGTGCTAATAATATAATACCAGATAATACTATATAATAATATTTATAAATAAATATTACCTTAGACCAGGGGTAAGCAACCCGCGCCATTGGACCGTATGCAACCTGTTACACTTGTGCAGCCCTTAAAAGATTTTACGTTTCGACTTATTATGACTATTATTAAGCGATCAACGATCGAGATTAATTGATGTCTGGTTAGAAAGCTGCAAGCGAGTTGCTTGGACGTGCGCCGGACGCTTTCGGCGCACCACTGAGTGTTTTGAAATTTTTTTTACATGCGGCCCGCACAACATTTTTAAATTAGTAGCTGGCTCGTTGTAAAAAAGGTTGCTCACCCCTACCAAAGACATTAAAAAACCTATTTTCTATAATATACTTTTTTCAAGACATCAGTGATGCCCCAAATATCATTATGCCATAACTGCTTAGCTCTAGTAATATCTAACTGTAATTAGAATGGATTATCGAGTTTTAATATTACAATGCCTATATAAAATAATTAAAAACATATTAATATTAAGCTGCAGTGGTAAAACTAGTGTTTGTGTTATGAAACAATACCAGGGACAACCAATATTATATAAACAAAAACGTCAAAGTTTAAACGTCAAAGCTATTATAAACAAGAATGTCAAAGATTGAAAATAAAAATGCTAAATGATAATAGATAAAATGGAGTATATGATTAAAGAGAAAAAAACGTGATCGTATGTCAGAGTTTACACACATAACTGGCAGGAAACGAACATCACTTATAGTCACATAATATTTGAATTGTGTTGTACTAAATTATTGATTTTAGTAATTTGGCTCAAAAAATATATTTTTGACAGAGATCTCCGATCCCAACCTTACAAAAGTTGCTTAAACATATTTCGCCGGAAAATTAATTCTAAACAATTCTCAAAACTAATACTTAACATTAAGTTTATCAGAACATACCATGACGTCCTAATAAATAAAATTCTAATGTCTCCTAATCCGAGACAAGTCAGAAATACATCGTTCATTATATGTAATTCTAAGCCTCTTACTAAAATCACAAGAATATCTAATCGTTCGTTCTGAAATAATTAATATAAAAATAATTCTCATTGGCAAAACAACATTGCCACCATCAGTCATTTTTCACTACGTAATGAAATAGATTGATTTAAAAGTCATCGTCGGACGAGTCATCCTTGAATGTGTACTTGGTAGGTTTTTTTGCTCGGCCGCCGCCTCCCGCCCTGTCCAAAGCAGGTGCTATTTTGTTGGATCCATCGCTTGGGACAAAATCATCCGATTCAGAATCAGAATTGAATTTTGCTTTTTTTGATTTCTTGCTCGTGGTTTTTGGCTTCTGAAAATAAAATAAACACATACTTTAAGATCCGATCGAGTTTTAACGTAGTCAACACATCTAACTAAAAATAGTAATAACAAACCTTTTTAGAAAATGCACTATCGCTATCACTATCGACAGCGATAGTTTTAGCCGCTCGTTTTGCTGGAGCATTTGTGGTTTTAAATAATTTCCGTTTGTTACCGGCGGCGGGTTTCTTAGGAGGCTCTACTGGGGGTGGGGCAACATCACTTTCACTGTCTGACATTACAATTATTTTCGATGCGGACTCTGTCGGATTAGTTGAATCCTTTTCTGGCGACGAATCCATGAGAGAATCAAACAAATTATCTAAAAAATATATTTATTATGAGCATATATTATGTTTCAGAATAACTTAGCAAAGTATAATGCTTCTTACCGTTATTTGCTGGACTAATTTTAGCATTTCCATTTTTCTTAGAATGTAATTCCATATCATCATCACTATCGTGATCAGATAAATATGCTTTTGTTTGGATATCTTCACCGTTAATTTTATTTTCATACATCTCTGGTTCAGAATCCGATTTACTTTTATCCGAGTCTTGAGTATATGTATTTATCTGAAAGATTAATCATTTATAAAATATATATACACACGACATTGCATGAATTTTATATATAGTACAACCTTTGTGGCAGCTCGGCGAGCATTAGAACGCTCTCTAGGTATCACTGGCTGTTCAGTAAAGCTTTCATCACTTCCGGACATATTCAAATCGTCTTCACTGTCAGAAATAGCCTTCTTCTTTTTCTTTACAAATCAAACATAAAATATTTTTTTTAAATTATCATAAAATATTTAAAAAGTATATAAATATGTACTTACATTTTTCTTCGGACTTTTCTTTGTTCCTTCATCAGATTCCTTTTTAAAGGTTAATTTTGTTTGCTTCATGGTATCTTTTTCAGCACCAGTAATTTTTTCCTTCTTTACCCTTGGAACTTTAACCTTTTTTTCTGCACCTATAGGACTAATTCCACTTGGATCATCCTGCAAATTTATAAAAACAATGAATCAGCTTTAAAATATATATACAACACAGATAGGATAGTTGATTCTCAGCCTAAAAGTAATTAAAATAATTAAAAAATATTATTTACCGGATCGTATTCTTTCTTTATTTCCTTCCTTTGTTTAAGTTTTTCCGCAGCAACAATACGCTTTATTAAATCGTAATGTATTTTTGGTTCAACTCTCCTGGATTCTGCTGACGGTAATGTATCGATAATGGATTTTCTATTCTTGCTTTTGTTAGCATTCTAAAAAATAACAATAAATATCTTAGTAAAATTAACAAATAAAATTAGCTCTTAAGAACATACCTTCATTCTTTCCGCCTGTTATTGAGAGCATTAAAATAATTCAATAATATTAAAACGTCTACACATATATACATTTGAGCTTCGTAAATGAACAAAATTTTACCAAATAAAACTAGAGAAAATAAAACTTTCTGCACGTTGTTAAATAAAGTATGATTTGAAAAGTGGAAAAATTAATACAAATTCAGCAAGAAATTTAAAAAAAAACAGAATTAATGTGGATTTGCAATAGTATGCACCTCACTATTTTTTTTATAATACTACAATAAAACAATCCTTGGAATTATAAAATCATTTCTCCGTGTACTTAATTTCATAAGAACGAAATAATTATATCAATTAAAATTTACCATAGCCTTGGCTTGTTTTTTGTTAATTCCAAGTTCTTCTTGGCGTTCCTTTTCTTCAACTTCATCGAGTTTATCCATAAACATATCCAAATCTTCTCTCCACAACATAGAAGGTGTTTTTGCTCTGTTTGATAAATAAGTATACACACATTTAATGAGGGTAATTGAAATATATATATATGTATAATCTTGAGAAAATAAAAAGGATCTTACTTGAGTGTGTTTAATTCAGATAATTTCTGATCACGCTGCTTTAATAAGTCATCTTTTTTTTCCTTAGTAAGCATCCACATGGCCATTCCCAAGAGGTAATTAAATTTCTTAACATCTCCTAGTTTTAGGAAAGCTTTATCTAAAAATGTGAAAAAACAGTAAAATAATAATTTTAATTAACAGTGAAACCGATACAAATGTACATAATTAATTAAACAAATAAACCCCCATTCATCGAGCCTCAGGCGAAATTACTTTAAAATAAGATAAAATATATTTTGTGGTCACGTCCTTTATTTTTATAACAGGTGGAGTAGTTCTGGGCCGACATTGAATCCACCAAGTTTTATTGTTTCTGCCGTTATCTCTCCATAGAGAGTTATTGATGTTATTAGTGATTTTAAATTTAATCTGGATTGTTATTGAGAAAAACAAATCTAAACTAATTAACAAACTTCAACTATAATTATAGAGTTTTAATTATATTTTAAATAATGTGCGTGGAACATTGTTGAGAATCGCTGAGCCGAGACATGATCACGGATACCTGTAAATACATTTATTAAAAATAAATAACTTTATACCTGGATCAATAGGTTTGCCTCCCTTTAACGGTTTTACATCTTCTTCGACAGCTTCATCTTCGGTAGCAGCATCTTCTTCTTCGCCTAGAATGCCTGATTCCTTCTCAACCTTCTTTTTCCAAGTCATTATAGGATCGGGATCATATCCTAAAAAAAATATTATATGTAAAGTTTTTATGACATGGATGTAAAATAAAACATTAGTAACAAAACACACCTCTTCTGATCAATTCTTCGACCATTACTTTTCTCTTTTTATTTTCAACTACCAAATCCTTGTCACACTTTTCTATGATGAACCTCGCTTGATTAGACAATTTATCGGCTTCTGCTTGTAAATGTCCGACTAACCAATCTTTACGTTTGATATAATATTTTACTCTTAGAGCAAAGAAATCTCTCAGTATGTCTTCAACCTTATCGAATCTGTTGAGTTATAATGTGAGAAGTGTTAACTATTAACGTTTAAGACATAAAGCATGACATTATAAATTGCAAACCTTGTTAAACAATTATTTTCATTAAATGCATTCATTATAGTTAAGGAGATTGTCGTTTGCAGTTTGAATACTTTATGTATGCCTTCACTTTCAACCTCTGGCAATTTTCCCGGTAGCAGTGACACAATAAATTTCACAGTTGTATCAGTGTAATATTCCTACAAAATAAAATTAGAAGTGAATTTATTCTAAATTTTCACATAATTTTTGTCATAAATATATTTTTATATTTACCTTATATTCCGAGATGAGTGGTTTAACTTTTTCGTTACCAAGCATTGGTTCTAAGACATTTTCTTTATAATTCTGAGTCCAACATCCGATGGGTAATTCAGTAATTTCAATTCTCTCTCCACTTAAAATAGCTGCTTCCCCAGAAATCACATACTTATCCTGGAATGGCTCGATGGTACCACGGAAATTTTTAAACCATGGATGCATAATTACAGGCTCTTCACCATCCAACATACGCCTGCACAAAAAAAAATATTATTTAATATAATATATCATTTTAATTATTATTTTAAATTTAAATCGTTTAATAACCTAATATTTTTCACAATGTCTCTTGGATTGAATGTAGGTATTTTAGTTGACCAGCCAGTTCCAATACCTTCAGCTCCATTAACAAGGACCATGGGGAGAATTGGAACATAATGTACTGGTTCTATTCGTTGATTGTCATCATACTCATGCTAAAAAATAAATAAAACGGCAAATTTAATGAATGTTGAGGTGTATTATGAATTTTAATTAACCGATCAATCGTCGTGTCGTCTGAAGAGTCTATTTATAATGGAAGATAGACCCCGAGCATTTCAAGTCTAATGAAATCTTCATCAATACGTGAAAACGTGAAAAAATAACATATACACCTATCGCTCGCTTAACACGGTTTCAAATTTGTTGAAAAAAAAATTTTTTTCGATTAAATCTTGCTTTGTAGACGTGCGCTACAGCTACACAGCTACAGGAATTTCCAAGAATAACGGTTAGGGTATATCTGGACGACAACTGTCCATTTTAAATGTAAAAAAAATGGTACACCTTGAAATGGTAAATATCTTTTTCTCGCGTTCATTGGATAATGTTTCCGTCAAATTTTCGCCCTCTATCTACCTATTTCTTTTAATATTCTCTTTAAAAGAATGTAATTTTTTCATACATTTGTTAGTCTCGCTTAACACAGTTTCGTTTAACACGGTGATCTAGCAGAACCTATCTTCCGTGTTAAGCGAGGGATGGGTATATAACAATAAAGAAAAGTAAAGAATAATAAAATCTCATAAAATATCAACGAAACGGCGATATTTAACATCAAATATATCTACATATTCGGCCAAGTGGTTGAGCAGAGTAATAGTCTTGGTTACCGGAGAGTTTTTGAGAGCACCTGTCCTCACATTTGGCAGAAGAAAAAGCACATGCGAAAGAGCTTGATAGTAGTGAGGTGGCCATAAGGGCAACTCGTACAGTACAAGGGGGTTATGTACTGCGCCAACCAACAGCTTGAAGAAGTCCTTTGCCAAGTAAATCGAACTTCTTTTCTCAAGGGTTACATAACCCAGGCAGCCATATACATACCCAGGTCTTTAATAGACGATTTTTTGGGAAGAGTTACATTCCCAAGTCTGCAGTTAAAGATGATGAACTCCTTGATCTAGAAAATGTCATTGTTTGACATTTCCTAATACTTAATGGAAGACGATTTAATATTGCTCAATCGCACAAAGAATGGAAGAATTCAATGCGTCCAACGAAAGAGCATCTTCCACTTAAGTAAAAGATCGAAATATTTTTAAATCGTCTGCGAAAAGTGAAAATTTACATTGTGAAGAACCCAATGAATATCATTTATAAATAAAATAAACAATAAAGGTCCTAAATTTGACCCGTGCGCAATACACGGAAGGTGTATTGTAAGCATATGACGTTTGGGAGTCACATGTCACATGTTGTTTTCTTTCTGTAAGGTAACTCGAGAAGAAACATACGAGATTATCCGATAACCCGAAAATATCTAGTTTCAAAATGAGTCTAGCATGATCGACGTTATCAAACGCTTTTTTAAAGTCATTATAGATAACATCGACTTGGAGCCCCTTCGAAGGTCAATGATTATTTATAATATTTATTCTTTAAACTTTTTTAGCCAAACACAAAAAGTTTGTGACATGTAGGATTAATATTAAAAGAGTTATTCAAGTAAAATCAAAAACATGAGGTCCCAAATAGCCATCGGCATGGCTAGGTAATTATTACTTTAAAAATACAAAAAAAATATTTTTGTTACTTAATTGTAAAAAATACTTACTGTTAATAAAGGATCATCGTGTGGATGAAAAATCAGTCTTGTCAATGGCGACATCAAGGTAAATATGTAACGGGGACTGGCACTATCTTTGCCACCTGACAATCTTGTACCAAACTGACCCCTGGGCTCCAAAAGGTTTATGTTGTTTGACCCAACATAGTTTTGTGCCAAATTTACAATAGTTGCACAAAGAGACTGTTCACCGTGATGATAAGCTGAATGTTCTGCAACAGATCCGGCTAACTGTGCTACTTTCACCTCACGCTTATCGTTACGTTTAATACATGTAAAAATAACTTTTCGTTGTCCAGGCTTGAATCCATCAACCATTGATGGTATAGATCTAAAAAATATCAATGCAAATCAGAATTATATCTTTTATTAATTTTAGATATTGTAAATGAACCTACCTGACATTATCACCATTAGAAAAGAGTACTAACTCCAAATTAATAAAATCAGAGTACGTAACAGTACGTGTATCTTTAGTGTATAAATAGCGCTCGGATAAACCAATTTCTTTTCTGCGTTTTACTTCATCCATATGATTTGTCAGCCATTCCTTGCGCTGATCTGCTCCTTTCTTTGAAAACGCCAATTCGATATTATGATCGTCGGTGGTTCCGCTATACTTGAAACGGATGCGATGACGAATCATATTTTGGAAATATTCTTTAGCTTCCTTAGATGTGGAAGTACCCAAACCTTTGTAGTACTTTATGTTGAACGTATGATTATTTTCGGTATTTCGTTTCCATTCCTCAAATTCAGGCAATGAATAGAATGATAACTCTTTATCTTTCTTGGTGGCTTTTACTATAGGAGTAATAAACTCTTCCAAAAATGGCAATTTTAACAATTCAGGCCAATTATGATGGATAAAATTAATTATGAGCCCTTTAATATGAGATCCGTCATGATCCTGATCAGCCATTATCATTAATTTACCGTAACGTAATTTCTTTAAATCTTCTTCTGATGAGTATTGTTTTTTATATTGTAAACCGATTATTTTAATCAAATTGTTTATCTCAACATTTTCCAAAACTTGCTTATGATTTGCGTCACGAACATTCAAAGGTTTACCCTTCAGTGGAAAGACTCCATAATGATCTCTGCCTACTACACTAAGCCCGGAAACAGCTAAAGTTTTAGCTGAATCTCCCTCAGTTAATATAAGAGTACACAAATGGGCATTTCTTGTTCCGGCATCGTTAGCATCGACAAGCTTCGGTATGCCCTTAATTTTACTCTGTTTTTTACCGGATGCTTTGACCAGCTCCGTTTGAGCTTTGAATTTGGCCCAACTCAATACTGATTCCACTAGGCCGCATTTACTCACGGAATTAATAAATTCGTCCGACAAACTACATTTTGAGCCAAAACTTTTCATTTGCAGTGTCATGTTCTCTTTTGTCTGAGAGTCAAAAGTGGGATTTACGATCAAACAATTAACAAAAACCCACATATGATTTTTCACTTGGAATGGCTTAATATTGACGCCAGCCTTGTTCTTTTTCTTTAGCACTTCCAATACCTTTTTAACTATAATATCAGCTACGTGATCAACATGCTTTCCGCCTTTAGTAGTGGCAATAGAATTAACGAAAGATACTTGTTGAAATCCTCTATCCGATAGAGTGCAAGCAACTTGCCATCTATCGCTAACAGCTTGGAAACACACCTTTAAAGGTGAGCCATTTTCATCTTCTTTGCCTTTGATATATAGATTAATATAATCTTTCAACTTTGATACTGGCAATCTTTTTCCATTCAGGTAAACTTTGACTCCGGTCGATGCAGCAACATCGTATGCCCGACGAGACATTAAACTGACAATGTCATCATCTAAGCTATCCATTTTGAATTTCTCTAAATCTGGAGTAAATGTAATTTTGGTAAAGTCGTCCCCCTTTTCGGCTTCCTTAATTTTAGGCTCCGAAGCTTTACTCATATTAGCGCCCCATGTTTGTTTAAAATGTTTCTTGTATTGCTTAGACGCAGTTTCAACGGTAAATTTAGTGGAAAATATGTTACAGAGTTTTGCTCCATAACCATTTCTTCCTCCGGTTACCTTTTCCTCTTCGTCATTATAATTTGAAGATGTCAACAGGTGGCCGAAGATCATAGTGGGTACAAACATTTTTTCATCCTTGTGCATAACAATGGGTATACCTCCGCCATTATTATATATGGAAATAGTATTGGTTTCTTGATTAATTTCAATTTTTATTGCGTCCATTTTGGCATCACGCTGTTTATTATCTGCCGCATTTACCAATATTTCGTCAAATATTTTGTATAATCCTAAAACACAAAATGTGATAATAAAAAGCTGTATTTAATAAAAGTTATTTATTAAAAAATATTTTTTAATAGAAATAAAAATCAAAAATTCTTAAAAAAAATAATATTATTAGTCAAGAGGAGAAAAGCATGTATTTTTTGACGCAGTTGTATCAGATGGTTTCGGCCATTATTATAAATTAAAATAATATTTCACTCTCATCCATAGTGGATAAATAAAATAATATGTATATAATATTAAAATTCGCGTTACCTGGAACATAAGTTATATCCCTTTGCACTATCGTCTCTTTTTCTTTGTCATAAACCCACATGTTCTCCGTAGCCTTTTCCACAGATCCAATGTAGGTATCGGGTCTAAGCAGAATGTGCTCCAACTGTGATTTTTTCTGATAAATCTTTTCAATTGTAGCCTTAGCAGGTTTTGCTGGTGGGGCACCATTTTCATTATTTTCGGTACCCATGCTGTTAAACTTGGAAGTCATTACCTGAAAAAAAAATATCTATATTAGTAATTATTTTAATAAAATATATGTAAATTGCTCGGGATGCTTAAAATGATGATAACCAAAAAAAATACTATATAGCCTTGACGTTTAATAGTTGGTTATGGATATAAAATTAAATAACAATTCTTAATTTGTTTGAGTAAGTTCATATATAGATAACTCGGTAAACGAATTCATGCAGTCAAGCTTGCTGATTGATACATAATTACTAAAGTTTACATTTGAATAATTACTGTATAACCTTGCATGTACATCATTTTTCTCAGTTCGTTAATAAACTTACTGTCATATGGGTGATAACAATGTCGTATAACTTTTACTTTGCCATTCTTTGCGTGCTCGTCATTGTTGGACTTGCCTCCATCCTTTCGGAGCACACCAAGAACAAAATTTGTAATATGACCTGATGGTCCTACAGTACTAATGATTAAGCATTGTATATTTTTAACATCCGCATATCAAGTAATAATCGGTTTAAGCATGGCGCATTGTATAAATAATGCGTAATATTCGCTCCAATCACTTTAATTGTAATCGGCATCATGTTTTGTAGCTGTCAAAATCGGCATACCGTCAGACGCTTTAGCCGGGATATTGTTAATTGGGGTTAAAACGGTGATGATGCCCCGCAAAGAGGCCCGCGATGCGAAACGGCAACTTACCCGCGCCACCAACGACGCCGCTGTCAGCGCCGCCACCAACAGCTCCCCTCTCTGCCGCGCGACCAACGACAATATTTCAACTTTTCAAACGCAGTGTTGCCATAGCTCAAAATAACATTTTTTAAACAAATAGTATAGAAGGTAAGTAATTCAAATCATAATGGGATATTAAATCAAGGATATCCAGGGATATACATAATGTTATTTTTTATGTTACGTGATATTTGATAGAGTTTATTTATTATTTATTGTTAAAACACACGCAATAAAATTATATGTCTAAAAATAAAGTGTCAATTAAGCTTATAAATGTATATTTAACTTTGATATACAATAAATTACTCTTTAATCTCTACGGTCACCCCGGCATGACAACTGCCAATTTTAACTACATTTTCGCATTTGCAAATTTATTCACATACAGACGTAATGTTTACAATATGTAGTTATTAATTAAATATATCGCAATGCCCGCAATGTAAATAAAATATCGTTGACAACTACGATAACAAATTTGTATATTAAAAATTATAACGCAGATTTAAAAATAACCTGACAAATATAAGAGCCATTTAATATAGTCGGGGCTTTTTTTTAAAAAAAGATGCCAGAACTCACTTTACTAAGTAAAATTATATTCCAATATTATTTAATTGATTTTTAAAGCAGCTTATCCTTCGCTACATGCATAAAAAAGTTAAAGTTTTAGACCTAAATATTTTATATTTTTAAAGATAAAAATGATATAACAAAAGCCACTGAATATAGAGCTGTTTTTCGTTATTTTATATTCGCATATCAAATATATTCTTTAATTAAAAATTGGAATATATTTAATAGCCACTTATTTTTAAATAATGAACGTTATATTAAAATTACATCAGTCGATTACTTGCCTTATATTATATGTTTTTACTTATTTATAAGCTGATTCATAGCTGATTCTTCCTGGACCAAGATAAATGTGATCTTCAAAGGGCACCTATTTACTTAGCCTTATATTAATTACTTTTATTTTACTTTTATAAGATAAAAAGGAATAGAAATATTTTCCAAGCAAATTTTATTTTATATTTTTTAATTTAAGGTAATCAGTCATGAAAATATTATTTAGAAATTATAAGTCTTCTCAATTAACCACTTTATACCCCTGATATCGAATTATTCATATTAGATCCTCGTGATCACCGGTGATCGCAATCTCTTGGAAATGTGTTCGCGCTCAATCGTATTTGATATCTTACAACAAAAAAAAACTAAGGTTACATTTCTACAACCAGCCCCTAATTTCATTAATTGCTGTTAGATTAAACTTTCAAATTATCATATAAATTATTAATTATTGATTTTTTGCAATAGGATAAAGTCGAATGTCGTTTTTAAATTATATGTAGTTAATTAAAAAGCAATAAAAAAAATCGATTCGTTTTGGACGATATCTCAAAAAAAAGCCGGTTGTGGTTAAGTATTTAAATAACAGTAAAAATATATTTAAAATTGAATTAATTCAGTTCTTTGATTCGTATTGGCATCTGAAAATTATAAATTTTGAGCATTTGATAGATTTGGAAACATATTACATTTAAGTATAATACATTAGAGATCTATAATAAAAAGATAAATTAAAAATCTGGGTAAGTTATTAAATAATTATTATTGTCAAAAACTGAATATACTTTTAATCTAAATAACGAAATTTGCCTGTAATTTAAAAAAAAATAAGGGTGGTAGGAAAACAAACACAATTTACAAAATAAATTACCACTTTTTGATAATTTTATTATTAACCATTTCTTGGCTAAATATTCACATATCATCTGAGAGCTATAGCGAGACAACTCTAAATATAATGTCAAAGATTGAATCAGATAAATGCCAATCGACTCTTTTGAGAAGAATAAACAAACTATTTAATAAAATTTCGATTTATTAATATTTCACATTCTTTATCTAGATGACAGCACGCAAGTGCAAAAAATAATATGAAGATTTAATATTCAAAATAGACAATTAAACATGTATCTAATTCTCGACTCTTTAAATGTACAATTAATTGTTACTATTGTATCAAAATTTACATACTTTATTATAAATAGCATTAAATATGTTGATTAAAATCATCTACAATAAAAAATAGGTAATATTTTTGTTAAGAATATCATCAAATTACTCAAATCACAATATTCCAATCTCAGGAATTTAGAAACACTAGTTTATCAATGAAGATGAAGACGAAGAATAATATTTATGACAACCCCTATCATATTCAATAACACAAAGATGACGTAATGTTAATAATGCGGAATTTTATTTTCTGCTAAATTACATAGTATTTTTTTGTTTGTTTTATTTACAGAATGACTTTCTCTTATAACACATACAAATAAACAAAATCAATCGAAGCACATTTATTGATATAAATATAATTACGTATTATTAACATTTAGGTTGACAATAAGTAATTTTGTAAATAGTTTTGTATATTATGTAC
Source organism: Philopotamus ludificatus (assembly GCA_022495035.1). Taxonomy (NCBI): domain Eukaryota; kingdom Metazoa; phylum Arthropoda; class Insecta; order Trichoptera; family Philopotamidae; genus Philopotamus; species Philopotamus ludificatus. The sequence goes on along the minus strand of JAGXCT010036001.1, from coordinate 33,915 downwards.
ACGTATTAGTGGCATATTCTAATTTAAAAGCTTACTGTAGATCCACATAAGATACGCCACCGATCGTAAGATAGTTAGTTGAATGCTAACAATGATATGATATTTTTGTCTTCAAAAGAAAAAGTGACAATATTAATTATATAATATAAATGCTTTTTATTTCATCGTGAATAAAATAAGAAAATATTTATTTTGATTGGATACTCCAATATTGTAATATAATTTAAAAACACATTTTAAATCGTGTTTTTTATTCCACATAGTATATTCATTATCACAGAATTAAATAAAAATCACTTTCTGATCATCATGTTCCAAACACCAAGTTTTTCAACATCAGTTCTCAAATCTCTATGTCTATCTATAAATTATGACAATAATCTAAACAATGAATAAAAAGCTGACAAATAACAGTTCATTACATAATATTAATATAATAATTAATTGATATCACATCAAGTAAGTAAATAAATATACAAATAACTCTTCATTATATATGGTAAATGTTTATTTTCAATTACGAAAGATTCAAATAAACATAACCAATTTCATCTATTCGTGTTTTACATAAAATGCATTAAATAATATTTTAATTTGTCATACATCTGTAATGTATATATATAATACATATTTATTCAGTTATCGGGGTGGTGGTATTTTGTATTTCGTCGCCGCCAACATAATCCGCTTCAAGATCCATCCCTTCAGTTTCTTCAATGTCAGCTTTATCACTGTTGGTATTGCACAACCGACATTTACAGCAAACTATACACGGTGCAGCCAATAGTAATAAAGGACTAGCGACAAGAAGTAAAAGGCCAAATCCGGCAAAAATGCCGACAACTTGAGCGCGATGCCATATAACAGAAGCACGTGAATGTCCTAATTTATTTTTACACGGACCCTTATCATAATGTCGTAAAAGAAAATCATCCTATAACAAAAAAATAATTAATATAAATAACATATCATATTTAATGTAAGTAAGAAAATCTTGTATATATAGCAGGGGTGGCCAAAGTGTCGACCGTAGTCGACCGAGTATCCATTCCTAGTCGCCCACCCGTCTGATGTGTCGAAACAAGAATCAATTTGTTCGGTTTCATAAGATACGGTGCAATTTTTTCCGTGGTCAATTCACAAAAGTATATCGATTTTGTTAACCTTTCATATAAATTACTTAAAGAAAATAATAATAAATGCAGGTTCCTATTCTTGGAATTCGACGAATCTACGGATGTCACTGGTATCGCACAGCCATGTGTATTTATTCAAATGGGATTCCAAGATATGTCTGTTACAGAAGAATTATTAAAAATTTTACCAATGAAGGGACGAACGAGAGGTCAGAACGGAATTTCGCACACATAAACTGGGGTCGACTACGATTGACGGAGCTTCTGTTATGGTTGGGAAGCATAATAGGTTTATACCTATTTGTAAAAATGATGATGATATTCCAAAGTTTTGCCAAATATTGCATTATCCATCAGCAGGTTTTGTAAAAGATATTAAATTCAGATGACGCGATGAATGTAGCATTGAAAATAGTTAATTCTCATTGTAGAAGCAGTTTGAGGAAAACTCAGTGCATTGAGCTTAGGGAATTACTATTTTCCTCACCGATATAAGATGGTTGAGCCATGCTAAATTATTAAAAAGATGGGTATTTTAATTAAAATAAAGAAGTTTATGGCAAAAGCTAACAAATCGTATTATCAATTGGAAGATGATAAGTGGGTTTGTGATCTTGCTTTTCTCTCGGACATTACAGGAAAACTAAATGAGTTAAATTTGCGACTTCAAGAAGAAAACAAAACATGACATACATATTGAGCGCTGTAAATACATTCATGCAGAAACTTTCTCTCCTGGAAGCGCAACTCCGGAGAGGATTAGGGGATTAAAGGTCCCCAAGGAGAGGGGATTAAAACAATTTGAAAATATGGCAGCTAAATCTAAAATTAAAAACTTATCTGAATATGACCAATATTCCAATAAGGAAACTCAGTTACGAAATGAGTTTGTTTGAAAATTTAAAGCTATTTAAAAAATAGGGGATATACAATTTTTCATGTCATTTCTATTCAATAATGAAATAGAAATGGAAGAAATATCAATAAAATTAAAAGAATTTTTGGATTTATTTACATACTATTTTTATGTTTGTGTGAAGTCATCATTATATTGAAGTTATTAAAATAGCTAGATATTGAATTGGTATTATCTATGTTTATTTTCAATTCAAACTTATTTTTATCTTTAAATGAATACTTTTAGTGTTAGTAGACCTACGCCAAAAACGTCCATAGCAGGTCGCCTGCAGTGGTTAAAGGTTTGGCCACCCATGATATATAGGGACATTTCATTTCAAATACTTACATCTAAACTGGCGAGGCAATACCAGCAAAAGACATGTTTGCACCGTTTACACATCATTTGTGCACAGCCTTCGTCCTTTTCAATCGGAACATGACACATTGGACACCATTTTATGAGATCAGAATCGCCTACTAAACCTACTAGTCCGTCAGCTCCGGGTGCTGAGGCACCTCCTGTTCCCAATGCGATTTGTCTCATGTTTGCAGCACAATCTACACCCGCATGCCACTAGAAATTAAAAAAAAAAAATTAAACATGTGCATGCTACAAGTTTATTTATGAGAATTTATAATAAATTAAATTTTCTTCATTGCTTGTTGGTGTCTTATGTTCTATAATAGCTTGTAAATTTTTACTGTTATATTTTAGTGCACTCTTTCCATTGAAGGTCAGTTTATTTTTAGCGCCTAACAAATGCGAATGGTCTTTGAAAAAACGTGTCAACAATAATAACAATGCGTTCATACAAAATGTCTTCAGTGGTGAATGAGACGAAAATTATTTTTCAACTTGTGAGTGAAATAATAACACAATTGTGTCAGGGCAAGTATCGTCGAGGCCGATGGAAGGAATAGATTCACATTTGACTATGAATTCATGGAAAAACACATAATACATATCTTTAGCGTCGTTGCAAGAGCCCATATGCGAGATATTCGTTGCCAATATGTTAAATTTGGAGATTAGGCATGAACTCAACATAAAAGCGACTATTGTTTTGGTAAACATCACAATATATAATCAATAACACTGAAGGAAAATCAGTTCAAACTAACCTAGTGTGAACAATTGTGTTTTGAAAATAAATTTTGTGAAAATGTTTTTTACTGCTAGTTAGTTTCATTAAAAGAAAATTTATTGAAAATAACAAGAAGAATGAACCAGCATAAGAACCGTCTAGAGTAAATAGGATTAATTTTACAAAAACCTTTTAAAAACCACCGATTATTAAAATACTGGGAAAATAGAGGAAATACTGCACATGTGAAAACAAGTGGAGGAATGTTTTAAGCAATCATAACAAAAATAATTGGATAAAATGAACATGGAGAAAATCTATTGTGCCTAGCATAAAATACGCCTCTGGAATTAACAGAGCAATTAACAAAAGTTTATTTCAGAGTCTATCATTCTAGATGATTCGGCGACATGTCACTTCTGTACGTTATATATACAAAAAAATACAATATTTTAAAACCCTGTGTACTCGAGGATCTTTTATATGAGATAAGCAGAAAAACAGATATGCTAACTTAAATATGATTTAAATAAAAATGTCAATGGTAAACTGAAATAACCAGGTAGGAAAGATGGAGAGGATATACAATTACAATTTGGACACCACATGACGCTTTGAATTTCCTGAGACTGGAGAAAACCCAGAAGAAATTCATATTCTATATGAGGGAATTTTAATTTGCCCGAGCTTATACCACAGTGCATGGGTACAGAATTGCCTGGGGTAAGCAATTCTCCAGAAAAGAACGCTGACATATTTGGCAAGGCACTTCTTCAAGCTGTCGGATGGCATAACTCCCTGGAATTGTGCAAGTGCTCTTGTGGGCAATGAGAATGTTAATGTGTGCTTTTTCCTCCGTCAAATGCGAGGACAGGTATTCTCGGAAACTCCGATAATCAGAGCTATTGCTTTACTTAACCACTTGGGAAATCATATAGACATTTTCAATATAAAATATCGTTGTTTTGTGGATCTCTTGTATGAGATCTTATAATCCCATATAATTGATTGATAGATGACGGTATTTGTGGTATTGTTTAGTTATATTTTTATTATTACTTTTTATCTATATTTATGTCTATGTTATTTTGCTTATCTTATTCTGTATATTCATGTAATGCATGATTGGCAACATGGATCACTCCGTAATGCCAATCACGCATTGTTTTAAAATTAAAAAAAATAATTATTAAATGACACAATTATTTTCATAGTATTAATACTTTAAACATGCTTCATAATTTGGTCAATATTTTGGATTTTTTACACGTAAATGATACACACAATCGGTGATGTCCCGCCACAGGGTGAAGACACACCGCCGGTAGTCTTACCGCCAAATTCTCACCGCACGTGTCACTAGTATACGTTTCACTCGCACTTGGCACATCATATCTTGCGAGTAAATTGTGCGAGCGAGAAAAAACATTTCACCCGTGGCTACAGAAGCGAATTTTATTGTTATGTTTTTTTTCACAATTGCGGATAATAAAGGTCAATGATTATTTATTCTTTAAATTATTTGACTTTTTTAGACAAATAAAAAAGTTTGTGACATGTAGGATTTATATTAAAAGAGTTATTCAAGAAAAATCAAAAACTTGGTGTACCGAATATATCCCATTGGCATGGCTAGGTTAATCATGGGTTAATCATTTAACATTTCGACTAGTTATTCTTCGTCATAAGCACGATCCTGTAATATTTCTTTGCAATCTTGAATATCTAGATCTTCAAATCATTCTCCGCCAATACCACGTCTAATTTTAATAGTCTTTTCATATCATCTTCTATTGATGTTACAACGTTTTCTCTAGTAACCGCTTCTCTCTGCAACTTTTTCCAGCTAGCAATTGGATCGTTTTATTTCTTTAAGCTATTCAGAAATAATTTCTACACAATTTCAAATAGAATTTATTTTCCAAGCTTATAAGACTCTTAAATTATCATCCTTATTTTTACTAAACCAAAACCATGTTATACGAGTTCTGAGTGTATTTACAAAAAATGTGATGACTTTAAAAGTATTTTTTACACAAATTATTTCAATATGGTACTGGTCAAGTACTACACTAACGATTGAGTATTCAAAGAGTTGTTTACACAAACGTTTTATAATAGTTTAAAAAAGTGGCGGCTCGTTCATATACTCTGCGGAGCTGCAGCACCCCTAAATAAATTGAGGAAATATATATTTTTATATATTATTATTATTATCCATGAGCCACCACTGATTTTAAATTATGTCTAATACATACATACCCTGGATAATATCATATGTATATAAGAAAAACTTAATATCAGGCCAAAAACTTGTAAAAATGAATCGGGTGATAATATTTTACCAAATGTAGAGCATTAATTTATAAACAGAAAAATAATATACCAATGCTATTTTACTAGTAATTAGTGTAGAAGACATTTTTACCTGTCCCAGTTTTAATGTGTTCATTTATTTATAAAATTGTTTGTAATATATTTATTAAATACCTTATTTGTACACGCACTGCAGAAATGAAGAGCGCATGTAGGACAAAAGACAGGTTGAGGTGTAATATTATTTCCAATACTGCTTATCCCACTGGAAGTTCCAACATTAGTGCTCCCAGATACGACACATACAGTTTCACAGCCAACACGTGGACAAAAAGCTCGGCAACCATCCATTGCCACCTCTGAAATAATTTAACAAAATATATACATTTTAGAGAAGAAGTTTAATATGAATAACCATCGAGTCTGTTATATAACATTATAGACATAAAAAAATGTTTTGATAGAAATATTATTACAAGAATTTCCACTGCAGTTTATAATTGTTTATATTTAGAGTTCCTGCATAATAAATCATTGCCAATGTAGCAAATATTTACTTTTGCATTACTATTTTTATTTATCAGCTAGGCCATGAGTAATAACAAATGTACAAATAGCCTTTGTTCCATTTAAAAAAAATCAAGAACATAAAATATGTACAATTATATTAGATATTTATTTAAATGTATATTTGGAGGCATTTATGCTGAGAATCAAATTAAAACGATTGATTAATATAATTGATGCAATTTTACATACCGTGATTTAGTCGAAACTTTCTATGTTTATCAATTAGGTCATCATTAATCAATTTTTCCACTTCAGACGTCAACATTACACCTTGCTTAGGGCAGCGGGAATCTGGGCACGATATATCATAGGCCCCGTTCATTATCTCATATTCAGTATACGAAGTCATGCACTGAAATCATTAATAATTAAAATTAATAAAAATAGACACATACAAATATTAGTACATTTCGATATGCCAATTTATTGTCATATACAAATTCGTCATAATTATTACAGAATGACTGATCATTTTAAATGATAATCATTAAGTATTTAATGCGGAAATAAAAAAAAAACGCAAGATTTTTAAAATAGATTCGCATTAAATTTTAATTTAAAGAAAATATTCAGAATTTCGTTTTCACTTTAATCCATCACGTACATATGCATACGTATAACGAAGTAATATGGAAATAGGAGAAACTGTTTCAACGTGACCTGGAGATCAATGAACGCGTATCACAAATTACACACATTTAAAAAATTATTACTTTCGAAAATTAATAACGTAAAAGTTAAAATTTATTTCATTAATAATTCAAATAATTAAGAATCGAGTATACAACTAAAGGTGCGCTTTATATTGTAAATTTTGTGACATTGTAGTAACAATAATAGATATAGCGTATGAAACTGGTAATTTAATCCATTACTTCAGATTTAATTCATGCGAAACTTGAATCATGCGCCAATAACTTTGCGGGTACAAAGTTAAGTGGAAAAGCGTCTCTAGGGAAACTAAGCGGAGAAAGGGTTGAATACCACTGGCATACCTCACGATATGAATTATTTGTGAGTATGTTGAATAAATATTTAAATGATACCCATAATAAATGTAAACATCATTGTTTTCCCTGTTTATTGAATTATAATAATGGCATCGTGAGTTTGATTGTTTATTTTTAACTCCTTGTTTATTTTCTAATTTCAAAACACTAGGTCTTATTTGATAATGTAAGATTTTGTAATTATACGCACATGCCCTGATTAAATTTACATATAAAATATATTAAGTAATCAAGTATATTATGATCGATGTTCTACAATCAATAGCAGTATTAAATTTTCATTCAATTTTTTTTTGTGTTGGAAAATTGGTTGTGAAATATAATCTGGATATGTCAAGATTGTCGGATGGAATTAAATCATGACCATTGCCCAATAGGCCAGATAGGCCCGGCCAGTTCTTGGTGACCAAGTAATTGATAGGTTGATGTTCGATTCCAATAGCCGAGTATCTTGTACCCGACTGACTGACTAACCGCTAACGGAGAAAGTAATCTCTCGGCCAGGCGATGACCTAAAAAGTTGCTCATTTACCACCGTAGGTCTATCTCTGCCAGACAGGTGCTTTACTCGACATGAAATTAACCGTTGAACGATGAGAAAAAAATAAAAAAAAAGTGAAGCACCATGAATAAAATGTCAATCCAAATCCTGATCCAACACATTATAACCATCGATTTTCATACGTTCGTCCTACTTTCGAACAATTCACTATAATGTGCATACAGTAGATTCCGCTTAATTGGGACATCAGTCTATCACGACCGTTGGTAATATGGGCCAAATCATAAAGAAAACAAATAAAAGAGCTAATAGTAATATAGTTCGGTTAATTGACATACGATTCCGTTTAATTGGAACAGTCAATTTATTTTTTTATTATATAATTAAGATTTGACTGCAAAAAATGCATCACCGGATTACAGTCTTATTTTATGCAAGTGGCCAAAGATAAAATAAAGACAGGATAGAAATAATTATAAATGTAGTACATTCAACTCTTTTTTACATGATTTTACAATAACAGGGTCCACTAAGAGTTCACTCCAATACTATTTTTACACGATTTGATTGAGATAATACGGTTTCCTGAAACAAAATATTTATATCACCATCATCATCATCATTTGACAGTCAATCGCGGATTTAACCCTCCCGACTGTGTTCAGACAAGTATGAGAAGGTTTGCCTCGGTATTCGTTCTCAATTTATCTAGGCGTTATCTGCATGTGACATCACAAGTGACGAGTGAGTAAGTCGCCAGTGTGTATTGACCTTGTTGCTCAATAGAAATAATCTTATCATGGAAAATACCTTCTAAAAGAGAGGGTCCCCCCTGCAAAGAAGGAAGAGGAGCGAAGGAATAGAAACTAGACCTTTTATTGGCCATTAGTTTAGGGTTTTTCTTCCCAGGGCATACTGATTCTGTAGTGAAAAATCCGTTAAAGCCCAGATATATATTTTTGCGAGATTAATTATATTAATATAACGTAAAAGGGAAGTCCTCACACCATTACGAGACCCCAACTGTTTTGGCATCGACTACAATTCGCGAGTCTGTTAAGGCCCAATCTATCGCTTATTTGAGCCTACCGCTTTTGTAGACCCGATGTGTCATAATTAAGTGAAATCTACTGTATTTCAAAAGTAAAATTTTATAAAAAGCAATTAAGTAGAATATGGTAGTAAAGAAGGTGAAACCCCCGCTGTTAAGACCTTTCCTGAAAGAATATGAATGAAGTGTTCGTGAATCACAATTCGTCAACCCTTAAATTCGTTAGTATTTTTTAAATTTGCTATCAAGCTTTCAGCGGGTAATTGTTTGCTTTAAAAAAAATAGAATAAAAATCATTATTTACAAAGTGTATTAAAAATCTTAATACTTTTCACTGTGTATGGACAATCGATAAGATATGATCAATGTTTTCCAAGAGAATCTGGCCTAGAAGGGGAAGAAAAGAAACTTCATAACAAAATTAAATTGAAACAATGGAGAAAATTTCGTCCTGAGAGAAAGGGCTAATCAAGTAAAGGATCCATAGTGTCATGGCTTGTAGATAACAACAATCTGTTATGATAATGTAAGTTAATCGCGACTGTGCTAAGTTAATACTCGTATAGGTCAACCTTTCGGCGAAATCTATGAAGTCTAGAAATTCTTTATGACACTGGCCATGGGTTAATTGTGAGTTATACAACCTATAACTCGTGCGATATACATTTTTAAAAAGTGTTTACCGAATCTTTATATGGGTGATTAGCGCTTTGGATTTTTTCCGTCATGTAATACATCAATCGTCAAATATATAAAATATGCACCATTGGCCTTGAAATCCCGTCTAATTGTGCCAAGACGCAGAACATGGTCGAAATATGACACTCAAACATTACTACAGTCAACTAAAATATGAATGCATTCAATAATAATGAGATTGACTAATTCAGGAAGGTTAAAAAACAAAGAACGAGACAATATTTGATAAGATCTTTATGCCAATGAATTATCAGCAGAACTTAAAGAGGGGTCTTTCCCCCGAAATGTTAGCGGGTCAATCCGCACATGTAATATGAAACTAATTACAGTGGTTCTTGATGTGTTTTGAAAGGCGTCTACAAAACTCATCATCATCAGCAGCACAGCGACATCCATCTCCAGAACTGGAGTTACACGATATTTGCTTATCCTAATTCCAACCATCACAACTAATTAATAAAACAAAGCCAAAGTTTTGACCAGATTTTTATTCATTAATGTTTGATGCGCATTTTCGGGTACGTAATAATGTGTGAGTACTGCCTTTATAAGCAAAACATTTAAAATCTTTCAACGAACAAAACACTATTCCGGCCAGTATCATCTGCATACGTACAATTTTATAAATTTACATGTTAAATATTTTCGCAGATGCAAACATACTCCATTGCCACATGCCACGTAACTCTAAGCACCAACACAAACAAAAGCATTAAAGTAATACAAATGTCAATATTAAAAATGTGTAGTAGTAGTAGACGTTAATATGGAATCCAGTGTCACCGCAAAACAAATATTTAATATGGCCATACAACTACGATCAATAATAATTAATAATTAAATATGGGAGAGACTGCCGCAATCCCATTATGGCCGGAACAAATCTGTTTCAATTAAATAATTTTCTAAAAAAAACATTAATAATAACAGACAAACATTTTAGTCAATTATTTAATTATAAAGCGTAAATTATAGGGTGATTACATGTAAATGAGAGTGAGTCACAAACGAGGCATGTGTGTTTATAATTTTCTCTGCGAAAATAACACGTATTCAATAGCTGGAACGAAATAGGTAGATAATTGGGTCACGATAATTATGCTGCATCCATTGTGTTCATTGCGATATGACGACAATTTTTAATAAAATTTGATTAATCATCCAAGAGAAATACGGGACAATGAGCACGTGGCTGGTACGATGAATAATCTTAAGCACGTAAGATTAAATAAAGAAATATTCAACGCTCGATAAACGTATTTTTTAATGAAAACACTAGAATATATTATTATATACATATACGAAAAATATAACAACGCAATGACGCATCAACAACCTTGATCATTTAATAAATTATTTTCCCTATTTTTTATAGATTTTTATCGGAAATAGAGAAATAAGAAATAATTTAATTCAACACGGAGACAACATACAATATTTATATAAAAATAATCAATATAAACAAATATGTTTATATATAATAACAATTGATAACATAATAAAACGCCCATCTACTGTAAAATGATGATTAATCCAGCCTTGACACTATTAAATTTATAGAACGCAAATTTAGTCAAATATATTAAAAGTTAATGTGCGCGGAAGATGTATAACAACGTTAGTTTGCGACCCGGAGACACTTCTACGACATCTAATCCATTTTAAGCGGTCGACTAACACCTTGGGTAACTATTAAGACGTCTACGGTGGCTGATGAGCATGCGAGATGAAGGGTTTCATTTAGAATCGACGTTATGTGTCATTCGAATTCTCAAATTTAAATTTTCGTAGGTCGACCCAGTCCGAATCGATTACAAATCGCGTAAGCGCCCAAATATTGACAACATAATGTTGCTACATAAACAGGTTTTCAAAAAACACAACATCTATATATGTACAAAAAATATCTAGCGAGCAATAGCGTGTGAAGAGTTGAGTTTATCGGGCTTAATCTGATACGAGTATGTCAAATCTGCACTTAATAATATACAGACGTATTTATTTTCATTACAATTATTAATATTCATAGATATGATTAGATAAAGAATATTTTTTAATTTATTCATTACAGGAGCATAAAAGACGTTTATAATTATTTTAGTTTATTTACTAGAAGCTTTTCATGATTTTCTAACAAATTTGCATCCCCATCCCATTTCTCTATTGGTTGAGATTGGCAATGATATCCAAATTGCTTATATGTTGAAAACGCGGAGTACACTATCGTATTTCAAACAACCAATATTTTGTTTATAGACATTTTCAAAGTCTTATAAATTTGGCATTAGCTCACATATTCTTTGCATGATTGGGCAGTATTAAATCACCTTCCATTAAACCTTTATAGGGCAAATTAATTATTTTGTATAATATTTATTTATATATAAATTAACCAAAGAGCGTTCTCGCCAACATATTACAGTACTGAGGTTGATATTTCTATGGGCGGTCATGGACATATAGACCTTAAAGCCACTGGTTAATATATTAACCAATTTCAGCCTTTGCCATATAAAGGGTTAAGTGTGGGGAAATGTCAAACAATGACATTTTCTAGATCAAGGAGCTCATCATCATTAACTACAGACTTGGGAACGTAACTCTTCTAGGGCTGGCTGGGTTATGTAACCCTCGAGAAAAGAAGGTCGATCTACTTGGCAAAGCACTTGTTAAAGCTGTTGGTTGGCGCAGTACATAACCCCCTTGTACTGTGGGAGTTGCCCTTATGGGTGCCACCTCACTACCATCGAGCTCGTTTGCGTGTGCTTTTTCTTCCGCCAAATGTGAGGACAGGTGCTCTCAGAAACTCTCCGGTAACCGAAGCTATTACTCTGCTCAGCCACTTGGCACATATGTAGATATATTTGATGTTAAATATCGCCGTTTTTTTGATATTTTATAATTCTTTACTTTATTGTTATATATGTTATTTTCTCACGTTTTCACGTATTTCATTAGACTTGAAATGCTTGGGGTCTATCTTCTATTATAAATAGACTCTTCAGACGACACAGTTGGTTTCGAGCCACAGTGATGGATCGGTTAATTGAAATTCATAATACACCTTAACATTCATTCAATTTGCTATGCCAATCATGCTTTGTTTTCTGTATAATGAATAAAATAGAATAAAAATGAATAAATATTTAAGATTATTCACTTGTTTGGCGCTGTTTTCTATTGTAACCTTTACTTTTAAAAATATTCTTCATTCTGCTGGAACCCATTTAGTTTTGAACTAAATTTCAAAGATCTTTCTATCCATCCATAACTCTTTCTAGCTAATAATGCCAGGATGAACAGAAATATGTTTTATTTTTCTTCATATAAATGATGTATTTTATTTACTTTTCCAATCACCAAAAGTGTAATTTTATGAGTTCCAGAGGAGTTTACGAACAGTCTTAATACCAACTTCACATTCTTATGAAAGCTTCGATGTAGATAATCACTTTTTTTAAATCTTTATTTTGTTTAATATATGAATTTAATTCATGCACAGATAATCCGCAACCCGGGTAATCAGGAGTGTAAATATTATATGTAATTAAAATAATATAATAATTTCACAAATTTCATTTAACATAATTAAACATCTAAAAGTTATGACAGATTTCTTAAAATGACGGTTATGGAGACTTGGTGCACGAATATACTCCGGCATAATGTGTTAAATTCTGTAATATCCGGTGACGGACATTATAAAAATAAACAAATTAAATAAAATTATTTTAATTCGATTTCGACAATGTCATGACTATATTTATATTAATTTTGTAACCATGTTATTTTTTAATCAATACGCTTTTAAAATAAATGTTAAGTTATTGTTGGATTATTAAATTTAGACAAAACAATAGAATTATTTATTTGTCATTCATTGCTAAATAAGGGCAAGAGAAAGAAAAGCTTGCATATATAGGAACATGGTCCAAAAACGTAAAAGCATGAGGAGAGAGCTCTAACGAGAAGAGGTTCCAATTTTTTCAGTTTCAGCTTTTTTTTATTTTTTCTGTTAATAAGGTTAAAAGTTGATAAGGATTGAATTAAATTACTGAATGTTTTTTTTCTCCATTGATATTACTTGAAAAATTTAAGTCGCATAATCGAAGAATAAAATTATTGTATAAATAATAATAAAATTCATTTAAAAAAAACTATTTTTTTCCATATTCAGCACACCCAACATCAAGTCCACCGTACGCCATTGATAAATACTGACTTAATATCATTATGCAAATTAATATAAAAAAAACACACCTCTAAATATACGTACATGCATATATATTTCTAAATCGTTCATTAAACATTTTTAATTAAGAAAATGGTATAGATATTATGCGAATTAAGAAATTATAGTTGATTAAATAAATATGCGTATTTAATGTTTTTATCACCATAAATAATTAATAGGATAATTGTATTCACGCATATTCCTACTTATACCGACACAAGGACAATTCAGAGAATCGTGAAGAGATCATTATTCATATTAGCATACTATGAAAACAATATATACATGATGTCATATACCGTTATAGAAAATATATAGTTTTATATAAATCAATACTGGTAATTATTGAAAAATAAATATTTTTTTATAAATTATATTATATGTGCAAAAATCTATAGATAGATTTGTGATTTTCAACGTATGATTAATCAATATACGCATATTCCAAAAATATATAAATATTAATAATCAAGAGCTGATCATTTTTGATGACAAAGTACCATTTTAATATTTATTTAACGTATGCTTTTTTTTGTATTTAAAAATATATAAATATTATCTGCATATGTACAAAAGTGCGTATACGAAAACACACAAAAAAGTTGTTGAATGTTGTTAATTAAATGAGCAAACATGTTTTTTTGATAATAATCGTTATGTGGATAATGACAAAAAATTAATATTTTCAAGCATGTATCCGTCGAGTTATATGCATCAAAAATATTTGGCATCGATTGGACCCTTAAACCCCTGGAAATTTCCATATTGCATACTCCAATGTCAAATGCGAATATAAAAATAATACAAGATGAACTTTACCAATGATACAGGAATTCATTGAACCCGAATCTGTAGCGAACTTATACACAAGAATGAGTCGCCTTTTAGTATATACCAGAAGGTCAACTTCAATATAAGCAGAAACGTTTGAGACTAAAAATCATAGTGGTTTGTGGGTCTTTATGCAGCTTAATAGAGCTCGTCCACTTTGAAAACACTCGTGCACGGTCGTGCAAATAAATAAAAACCAATCGAAGTCTACGCGCTGCGCGATATTTTCGATGCAATATGCAAGTTTTTCATTGTGCACTTTTGTGGGACAGAAGATTCGGTGTCACATCATCAAGTTGAAATTTGAACAAGGAAAACAGGTTTTTAAATATTGCATAAGTAGCCGCATATATATACATTATCAAAATGAGTCTTTAGTTTAGATCATAAATTAAAACCCGCGAGTGCTATTTAAATACACATGATTGGAAATAATAACAAAAAACACAAGCTCTCAAGCTCAACCTATGTATGCACATATACTCGCATATTAGTCTAGAATCGAATGGAAATTCACATCAATTTACAAGAATTAAATATAACTGCAATAGGTATTAATAAAATATGATGTTAGGTAAAATATGAGCTCATTACAAAAATTAACCGGACGAAGTTTTCGATAAGCCTATTGATTTAAAAACTAAAAACCACATAAAATAATATATGATGATAAAAAGTGTTGACGTACATAAATTGATAGTGAATAATAAAAAAAAAAAACATTTGTCACATCATATTTAGCTAATACAGTTTCAGATGACCGTCACGAAAATAATACTAATGAATAAGTTTTGAATCTACTATAATTAATGACGTTTAACCACTTCATGCGCGAATTATTTTTGACAAAACGTTCCAAAAAAATGTATTTTTTTTATTTTAATTTGAAGCATATAGTTATATTAAAAACGTAAAAATGTTTTTATATTTTTTTCAACCCTTTTCGGACTATTTTTTGCACTTTTACGCAAAAAAATCGTATTGCATGTAAAGTCGTAAAATGCAAATGCATTGAAATTTATTATCAGGACTATAGCAAGTAAGAATGCAATTGGAATAAAATAGTAGAGGAGTGATCCTTTCATAAATGACGAGAAGATACAATAATAAAACTGTGATTTATTTTAGCGCGCATCTGGCTTCACACAAATACGTGTGAGCGCGGAAACTGGAACGCTTCTGCTTATACGCGTATACGCGTCAACGTGCATGAAGTGATTAATATATACGATGTTAGCATAGTAAATATTGGGTTGATGCAAAGGTTTTAACGTTTTCATATGTATTTTTTTAATGATTTAATCAATTATATAATCTCTAACGTTTCTCATTGAATTCTACCACCAATAAATTAGTTAACACCATTGTAGTAAAACTTTCCTAGGTTTGAAGCAAAAAAATCCGTTGAGGGAAGTTTATATCTGCTCTATTGCATCCAATTGTTTACCATTTATTTGACTAAATAATAATAAAAGTAGCACGGTCAGGAGAATATGGTGGGTTGCTTTAAACATCAACTATTAACCTTTTCCACTCTGTCCACTTTTCGATGAATCTATGAGTTACTCTCGACCGATCCGTCACGAAGGGAGTCTATTTACAATGAAAAAAAAAGATCGTATTATTTTAAGCCGAGATATTGAAAAATTCTTCATCAATATCTAGATTTAAAAAAAAAATCAAAAATGACAGCACGGGCGAGATGTTTTTATTTCTCCGTACCGGATACGAGCGAGAAAAAATATCGCGTATGTGCATGTGCGAGCGAGAAAAAACATTGTTCGAGTACATCCCTTACGCGTCATATTGATTAGTAAAAAAAACGACCAAATTATGAAGCAAATTATGAATAAATATTTTCGGTCAGATTTTGATGTGTTTGAAAGTGTATGGAACAGTATTTTCTCACTTATGATCCCGACTTAGAACGAGCTTTAAAATTCCAACGGGACCTACAAATCGGTATGGCCAGATATCAAGTTATAAACAACTTATGAAACAAAAAACACAAAAGGAATATACATCTAAAAATAAGAAATCAAACGACACATGACAGTAATAATAAATAAAAAGTATCGTTAGATTCCAACACGTTAGACGTGTCGTTCGTATAATTTTGCCTTAACCTTTTTTACTCTGTGGGCCAGACATACTGGTCCAAACTGGACAATACTGGTCCATTTTTTAGGAAAAAAAATGAACGACGATTTTTTTCTGTTTATTTATTAAAAAAAGTCTTTTATTGATTAGGATATTAGATTAAACTCTATTGATGTTTTATTATCATTTTATCAAAGAAAATCTTTTTTTACATAAAGTGAAACCCTTTTTTACATTTTTAAAAGGGAATGATTAAAAAACGTAGATTCGGGGTTAGAAAAATGGGTACTAAAATAAAATGGAATTGTAAAAATTTAACGCAAATAGCGGGAAAACGTAATTTCCGGGCACGTAAAGGCGGGGAAGGGGGGGTCACTGTATTCGGAAAATAAAATGAATGAGAGTAGAACGTAAATTCGACCAAAAATGGCTAGAGTGGAAAGGGTCAATTAAAATAAATATGTGCGAATAATATGACATTTTGTATAATTTATTTATAAGGTTTTGATTTTTTACACGACTTTCTATACAACGAAGTCGTTTTATCTTAAAAAAACACGGTTTTTTGTGGAACGTATCTACCGTGTAAAAAAAACAGAGGGTAATTAGGCAGTTCCGATAAAAAAAATCATTGCTAGGATCAACTCAATATTTACATAAACAAGAATATAAATCGTGTATACATAATCAGAAATCACCCAAATATGTATTAAATACTTGCGGTCGAAATCATACCGCTTTGATTTGCGTTTATCTATTGGGTTGTTCGGAAAGTAATTTTTATTTTTTCCCAACACAGGACTTAATTGTATTTTTTCACAGCCAACTTCACCCTTAAGCCGCATAATCATTATATATTTTGACAGCTGATATAGCAAAGCTTGCTTATGAAAAAGTTCGATTGATTCTACGCAGTAGTTTTTGATTGGTACCCTTTCAAATA
>JAGXCT010036001.1:702-13119 GCA_022495035.1 Philopotamus ludificatus | reverse complement strand
AACTGTGAATGAGCTCATCGAAGAAATTTTGATTACTTTTCGGTCCCCTTAATATTCAAATAATCTTAAGAAAAAATCGTTACCGTATCGTTGGCTCGATCCTCGGAGAGTATAATTATATTGACATAGGACTCCATTATGTCCCAACATGCGTATGCAAATTAATAAAATCCTATTTGTCGCACAATCCGCGACCACGATTTACGTCCAATAATTTAGTTTACATATCGCTCGAGCACGTTAAGCGCAAACGACCGAGAGACTCCGAAAAAAATATTAAAACATAACCGTTATTATCTTATCGTCCAGAATTAAGTAGTACGTACGATCTATGTCGGCTAATCGTGTCGTTCAGATTAGCTATCTTGGGATTCGTTATCTGAATATATGATACATTTTGCCTAAATATAGGTATGGCTAACACAGACATAATTATTATTCCACATACGGAGGTCGATTCGCTGCAATTGTAAAAAATATACTATCAGTAAACATAACTACACCTGCACAAATTTGCGCAAAAATCTTTTAATTTCTTTTTTGTACACAAATATTATTTGCGCGTAATTCTAATACTTTACTTTATATCAAATAATATGATGGTATGTATACTAACAGTTGGCAGCATTAAAACATATCTGGTCTCTAACAGATTTCTCACCACAGAACCAGTATGTCCTGGGAAGGAAAAACCTTATCTGTTGGCCGATAAACGCTATAGTCTCGATACTTTCACTTCTCATTCGTCATTTTAGGGAAACCCTTTTTGGTGAGGTCTTTCTCATGATGAAAAGATTGCTATTGCGCGACAGGGTTAATGATGATGATTTCGTATGGCTTTTACTTTGCCATTCTTCGCGTGTTTGTCGTTGTTGGGGTTGCCTTTGACATTCCGGAGCACGCCAAGAACAACATTAGTTGGTTACGTAATCTTGGTACAGATTAATTCACTAGCCTTACGGAGGGGTGGACTCCTTTTTGGACAGATAGACAACATCGCACACCTTAACGATAGTCTAAAACAGCCGCCGGGTGTGGCATTGCTTCCATCTGAAAGGGAACTGAAGGACGGCGCGAGTTTGTAGTTAAATAGATATTCTGAAACCCTGTGATATTTAAGGAACAATTATATTACGTAGCCCAGTGGCCCCCTAATAGTAAGTAAAGTTATTAAAATGATATGAATTAGATAACGGCGTTTATAACAGGTGATTGTTTAAATCGACTTAGCTGGTCGCTGAGTTATCAGCGGCTATGATGAGCAATGCCGCGGGGTGGAGGGGGTAGACGAGCGGGGGGGCAGAATAATCACTTGCGACTTATCACTTGGGACACGTTATAAGCAGTTAACGCCTAGAGAAGAAAACAAAAACCGAAGCAAACCCCCTCCCCCTCCTCGGAAGGAAGGTTAAAATCCGATACCATAAGGGTTGAAGATACACGTCAAATTCCAGCAATGGCCAAGAGAGGCAAACTCTTTACAAAAAACTGCATACCAAGATGGCTTAAGTCCCCTCGATATAGAAACAAAAGGGGTGCCCTAACGTCACGCGTGAGACTCAGGTTCCTTTGGCCTCGACTGCCCTTTAAGAGTCTGGCAAGGCCCCTACGTTCAGCGAATGAGTGTCTCGTAGCTTGCAAATGATGATGATGATACTAACAAATAGCATTATCCAGAAATGATTTTCTTAAAATCGACCAAAGAGGTCTTATAGGCTGGGATTCAGTCGACATTTATCACGCTAAAGATATTAAGAATGTTACAGAGGAAAGAATGCGTCGAGTACATGATATTGCAATAACCGAGTAATTTAAGAACCATTCATGAATAAAAATCAATAACTACATTACAAATAGAATCGTGTGAAATCAGCATATAAACTTTGTTAAGAATCCATGGAATAAGATCACTGTTTCAAATGTACCAAGAGCAGGCTGAAAAAATACTCATTTAAATACATCTCTATAGCTCAGTGTGAGAGTTTAAGAGCAATAATAATAAAAAAATATATAAATCCTCAGATTTTCCAGACCGGAAGCGAGATTTGAAGAAATATGATGATGCTCCAGAAGATGATATGATTGGTTTTAAAAATATGTAGATAATTCTAGTTGAAAAATAAGGCATTTCTTGAAAATAGCTTTAAAAAAATTAAATTTTCGGGATAATATTCTTGAAATTTTTAATTTTTAATTCCAAAAATAACGAATTTTTTGAAAAAATAATCGATAAGTGCAATCTAAAAATTCGCGGAGAAAGAGAATCGGGTGTATATACTGAGAACTATGGATGTACAATTTAATAATGAAACTATCCATTGTATACACCATAAATTAAAATAATTACTTGTTGTGTCACAAGGTCGTTTAATTTTGTTATACATTGTTATATAATAATGATGGAGCATCCCCGAAGACATGATTGAGAATAAAAGAAAAGCATTATTTTACATATTGTATTTTAGGTATTTTTTCCGTGGATTCTCCTTCGCCCTTATACAAGGTTTAATAATAAAAAAAAAGATTTCACATGTTTTGATGTGCTCGGAAATTTTTCAAGTGTGGAAAAAAACGGAAAATGCGGAGAGAATATCTGAGAATCGAAGACGTTTTAGTAACATTTAGGAATCAACACAGAATCGCTTAACCCAAACACTACTAACGTTCTTTTGGTTTATGGCAGGGGTAGTCAACATATGGCGCATGCGCCAAAAGTGGCGCATTTCAACTGACAGTCTGCTGAGTCATTGCATGGTAAAACAAAGGATCAAGGGTGAATTATGCAAATCAAGATGCAGGGGGGAATAAGTTTTTCAATCTCCCCCAGTGTCAAACCACGACACTGGTTAATTTTAATATTATTTCAGCTGGATTGAAATTTATTTGTTTATAATTATTTATACAACGAAGAATAGATGACATTAAATTAATTAATTCCAATACGCCAAACTAACTACATAAATATTTTTATAAAATATGAATGATTTGGCTAAGGAAGAAACCCATTTTTATTTAGTGAACAAAACGTAATTGAGATCCGTAGTTAAATACAAATGGAACTTAATGAGAACATTCTACTCCTATCCTTATTTTCCAACCCCAACCATGAATGTCAAGAGGTAGCATCTGAATACGTATGTGAAAAAATTGGCGCATGGTATGTAAAATGTTAGCTACCACTGGTTTTGTGGTATCTCTAACTGTGTATGAAGACAATTCATAAATAATTGTCAGTTGGAAACACTGCTATGAGCCAATAACGCGCGTTAGCAAGTGGTTCCTCAGTTTTTTTACAACAATTCTCAAATCATGAATCACCCAAATTAAAATTTTATTAGTAATCATTATTATCAAATTATAATTTAATTATCAAATATATAAACATCTTTAGATATTATTTTTCAGATAATTGCCTTCATATTCAAGGCATATGCTGTTAGAGGAGTTAAAAACATTATATGCTGAAATTTCCTGAAGGGATTTGAATGTTACCACCAGACTGCGTATAACTGCGTTATAGATGAAGAGTCTGGCGATTTCGAAAAGGTTTCATTATTGTCTGGGTTTAGGAGCTAAATTATTGCAATATTCGTTCCGTTAATTAAAAAAAATATATATCGGTTCGGTTTCAGTTTATTATTTCAGAAAAATAACTGTTCTTTTCAGTTTTCAATTCAGCTCCGAGTGATATTTAAAATATATATATATATATATTTATATTGAAAATGTATAATAAACCGATATGAACCGTTGGTTTTTGGTTTTCGATTCACTTCCGGTTCAAAGCCCTGATAAAACATAATCAATTGAAACTGAACAAAGCCCGTATTTTTTAATTGTACCGGAACGATTTGAAGCCCTGAAATATTTCATTTGAAAAATTGAAAAAGGCCCAGGCACAGGTTAATGCTGTACTTGAGGGGGACACTACTTCAGAGGTGACAAAACTAAAATAAATAAAGATTTTTTTTGAGAAAAATGGAAATTCCACTGTTTATCATACCTCGTATGTATCATATTGCAGGCATTGCGAAAATCCGATAGTAGTGCAAACAACAGAGTGACACTTATTTTGAAACATATGCATGCATATCAACAGATAACGTTTCCCGGATGACATCGAGTGTATTAACCCTAACGAAATATTATTCATATGCGGTATTAAAACAATTTGCCAAAACAAAACTGATTATTACAAAAACAACATCCGATCCCGAGCGATGTCGGGTTTTTCTCGCTGGCGTGGACAATAAATTACCTTCTGTATAAAGGTGTCTTCGTCCTCGATGAGCGGCCCGTAGCCCGCGTACCAAGTGCGACAGATCCGTACTGGGACAGCTCGGTCAGGGCCCCATGGGGGCGGGGTGCTGCGACAGCGCGGTCCGCGGGCCCCGCGCACCCCCCTCCTCACCCCCGACACCAATCCCGGCGGTCTCTCACTAACCACACCCAACACAAACTGAGTGTCTCTCTTGCCTCTATCGCCCTCGCTGTGTTTCACTTCGTCGCCCGATTCCACCGGAGGACCTGCGGCACACGATTTGACGGCACTTAACTTTTCGCTGCGGTTGCCGCCGCCGAATATTCCGACTAAGGTCGACCTGAGCACTTTTCTAAACGGCTTTTCACTCACGCCGCCGCACAGAGTCGGGTTATGATTTTTCCCCAAGATAACGGCACACGTTTTGTCACCATCTTCGATGTAAGTCAGCTGCACTTTTCTGGCGGACGTCGTAGATTTCCCCAAACGATCGTCGACGAGTTTCGAAACGATCTCGCCGTCGCAGCGTTGGTCGAACGAGAACGATTTTTTTACGACCGCGTCCAAGACGCACGCGTCATAAATCTTTCGCTGAGGATATTCCAGCGATTTTCTATTCGCCTTCTTTTCAGCCGATGATAAGCTGCCGGTTTTACCGAAGCGAAATCTTTCAGTGTCTGCTCTGCGGATGACAACATCAGAGCGAACGACTGAGGTTCTGGGCGCGGTGGAGGAACCTTCTAACGGTTTCATGATGGCGGACTATCAGAGGATACCTAGGGCCGTTCACGCGAACTCCGTTGTGATGTAACATGGCGCGGTAGACGGGCGAAGGTGTTGGAAGCGCCTGAAAATAAATAAAATCGAAATTAATAACCAATGCGAATGTAAAAGCATAAATGCATGTATATGATTCGACAGGATTTCACAATTATGTAGATGCAACTGCATCAATGAAGGCCAGGTTCAAGTACAATCCGTGTTATAAAAACAAAAACTGGAATAATGACACGAAATGAATGGCTTCATAATACATATAAAATTAAATATATAATAGGAATAAGATAGTAAATGCTATAAAAACATTGAGAGCACATTAATTTCATTCTGCAATAAAATAACATAAAGCTTAATTAGTATCCTACTGCTTTTAACTGAAAAAATATTATTTTTCCCAATAAAAAATGTCAAAGCTAGAGATTGAATAGGCATATATGAATACAATATCATATGTTGGTTTTGTTAGACAGAGGAATCAGATCGAGTTACCAAGCCCATCCTTTGAAACTTACGTATTCATGTTAAAACGTTCGAAAATCAAATAGGTGGTTTAAAAATGGTTAAAGTTAATAAATAAATTATCAAATTTTCATTAAACTTACTATATTGCAAAAAAAAACACTTCTTATTCTTTGATTAAAAAAAATATATATTATCGTTTAGCAGTCAAAATAATAAATAAAAACAATGGTGAATTTGTACTGTATAAGTCCCTAACTTCGCCGAAGGTATAAGAACGTCAACATTAAGTGCTTGATGGAAAAAAATCAGACAGTTCAAGGTGTAAAGATAATCAAGCCACTAGAAACTCGAATGAATTGCAATAGTAGAACTTGTTAAGAAGATATAAGCTTTGACGATATGAATGACGAAGATATCTAAAAATTAATCGTGAACCAAGAGACCAATGAGGCAAATTTAAATGGCATTCGGAAAAACCAAATTAATATAGACGTCGGTAGTACAGATGGAAATGTTAAATATTTTACTTTTTTAATTTTTATTCTTATATTTTATTGTCTTGCATTGTGCTTTGATAGTCCAAAATATATTTTATTCGATTTGCTCATCTACTTGAATTGTATGCAATTCTTAAATGTGTAAGTGTTTGATCATATGCCATTATTAATTTTGAAGGTTGTACGGATTCTGTTGCATACCTTAAATTTCTATTCCAATGACACTTGACCGTAAATTTCGGAAATAGTCTACTTGGCCTTGATAAAAAAAGAACAATAAAAAGTCTGTTGGACATATTATATTTTACAATAAAATAAAATTTATTGGACAGGCATAATGTTTATAATAAACAAGAGATACTTCCTGTGGCATATTTTGTACACAAACTGAAGTTAAACATCATTATAAAATTTCTTATCAGTCACCCTGATATAAATATGCTTTGTTATTGTTGAATGATAACTGGGAGATGGAATAGATGGTCGTATATCAGAGGGCAGGGCAGGCGGGGTTGCTGCCCCGGGCCTCGTAATATTACGGCTCAACCTGGCAAATCAATATGTTACACAAAAATAATTGGGAAAACAAAACGGAACGAAATTTAAAACTAGCCATAAGACATTAAAAAAAATGGTATTTCCTGTGTTTTCCACCACTAGGTTTTTATTTTGAAGGGCCTCTAAAATATTAGTTGCCCGAGGCCTCGCATTTTCTCTGAAAAGCCCTGGTCATATATCACTATAAAATTTAATACTGAGTAGCAGATTACATCCTATTTGAAGGCGGACATGATTGTTCTATATAAAAGCGATGAATTCAGACTGACTTGTGACCTATTTATGAAATTCTCCACATGTACGATGTGACACAATTGCCCCCTATTTGTAATTAAAGTGTGTTGTATTGAAAGAGCAAGGTTCAGCAAAATTGAAGTTCATCACAATACTGTCAAGCGAGTAAAATGATTATTCAAACCAAAATAGTCGATAATAAACAATTATAAAATAACAATTAGATTCCACATACATTGTGCTATATACAGATATAATTATAGTATGACATATTTTTAATTATATTGTTAATTAGAATAGTTAATTATAATGGAGTGCATTATCTATATAGTTTTTCATGGTCGTTTTTTAATAGAAAGTAATTCATTATGGTTATGAACGCTGTATTCATATGCATACAGTTAACAATATGCACATCATTAATTGTTATTTTATTTTGATAGAAAATTGAGTATAATAAAATAAATTAATTACTATAATTAATTGCGCATACACGCTCGTGCATGAATAATATAATCTAATAAAATAAATTACTAAATAAACTATTTTTAACAAAAATATATCTCATACCATTTTAGATAGACGAAAGCTGTGTCAATATCACCATAAGTATGTAGGACCTGAAACAAAAAAATATAACATTATAAATAAATATATACGAAGGATAAAAAAACCATAAATAAAAATGATTATATTATAAACATGGCGTTAATAAATCAGCATTCATTTCACAATACATACATGTCAGTATTGTTCATGTACACCACAATATATGTAAAAAGAATGATTGCGATAATTTTGACCATAAAACCGGGTATCTTGCGGTTCGAAACGGAGGAAGTTAACTAATTCGTTATATTCAATGAATATTATATGATTTTATAGATTGCACATAAATTCTTTTAATATTTAATCACCATTTCTAATTAAAAACAAATCAACATGTTACATAAATATAACCAGTGGCGGCTGGTGAGTTAAAATATTTGGGGGGCTGCGGAAGATTGCAAATTAAAAAAGTATATATCAAATGGGACTCAGTATGGATGGCGCGGGACTGTTCCGAGTCGCAGCGCTTATCGATGAGACCCCCCCACTTTGTTGCCGCCCCGCATCCATCCAATACGCTGGTAGTGCTGACGAGCAGACAGCGCATTTGTTCTACACCGCGCGGCGTAACATTAAATATAAACCTAATTTATATTTTCGTACACATAATATATAATCAATAGACAACTATATAAAAATATATTTTTCCTCAACTTGCTTGGGGGTGCTGAAGTTGCGCAGTGAAAATAGACGAGCCGCCCCTGAATTAAAAATTAACCGCGGCACCACTATGACAACCATGGATCAATTTGCTTTGTGTTAATAAGTTCCTGTGTCCATGGATATTTACTGCATGATCATCAGGTGTAATTGGTGATGAATAAAAATGTGGCTCGCGTGTACGGGCCCGTATCTATGAATAAACTCCATAATATGACTAGTGTAATTTAATTACAACAACACCAGATGTAAACGTCATTTATATGGAAATGCGTATCGAACAGTTGCACTATGGCGCCAATGCGCTTCGTTTGCTATTACTAGACGTGTTTAATTAATTAATAAGATAACAATGATTGAAAAATCGCGAATTGCCATAAATATTGGTGAGATGGAAGTTCAATGTCAACCATGTGATAGTGATAACATTGATTAATCGTCTTATTTCAAATGTTTATAAAATCAGATAGAGATTTCAAATAAAATATTATAATATTTTATGTGTAATGTAATATTTTTACATATCTAGTGGATATTCGTGTCGCAATACTCATTAAGTAATTTTTAAATTGATATATTTGCATTTATCATATGAAACAGACTTGAGGCAACGTTTTGAGTGAAGGACCGAATTGATATAGAATGCTTATCAAACCACCAAATACATATGTATTATTTAATAATAAATAATAGGGGAACTAAATTATTTTGTAGAAAATAAAAAAAAAAAAAAATTTAATACAGATATAATAAAATGTAATTTCCTTGTCTACAAATGTTTGAAAACTTTTTATAAAAATTTACAAAAATTCTATTTAATAAAAACTGGCCAGTTTTGAATTAAAGTAACTGTTCAGATGATTATTATTTATTTCGTCGACGTGATGAAATTCAAAAGATTCATGATGCTACGTTTCATTGATCTGAAGAAGTGGTAATCCGATGGAGGAATATCTGGCGAATAAGGGTGTGGTAAGACTCCCAATTCAGATCTTAAATTTTATCACGAATCGTTCTTGCCGGTAGTCGTAATGAAAAATGCACAACAATAAAATACCATTATATTCACTTTCCCTATGGATTTTAAATAATTTTTCTCTACAGACCAGAGCGTTTAAAATTAAGCAAACAACTTGAACTAAGTTTTTTATTTAATTTAAAAAATAAATGTCTTTTTAATTGGATATCAGATCAAACCCTATATATGCTTCTTATTAATTTTCCTAATGAATATTCTTTTTAACACTATGGTGGCCGCTCAAATTACCGAAAACTTGCGCTAGGAGCCGCCGATTTACCTTTATAATTGATAAATAAAAAGTACGTAAATATTCAAAAATAAAATATATACATACTCGTAAAACAATAAAAAAAGTTCTATCTCGTAAATATAGATGGCTCTATAAAAAAACTACCCCCTAACGCTAAAAATTGTTAACGAAAACATGATGCGTATGCTGCATTGCTGGTCATCAATGATCGAACCCGTGATGATGCAACATATGCATCAGCGGCCACCATAGTGTTAATAAATTTGTAAAAAAATATAGAGTAACTCATAGATTCCACCATAAGTGGACAGAATGGAAAGGGTAAAATTAATTGGATTTGATTTCAATTACATTATCGCAAGTAAACAAACAGATTAAAATGAATGTATAAAAATGTTAATTATCAGAAATTAATATTCATGAGGATTCATAACATTAAACATAACAAGCAATGCATACGAATATATGCATACGTGCAAATGCAAGGATATGCGTATCGTACGATCAGAATCAGTTCGGACTGCGTCAATAAACAAATATACGTAAGCACGTGTTTATGATAAATACTTCAGTTGCATACTGCAGTTGATCAAAATTCGCATTGACATAAATACTTCCAAGCACAAAAGAGATTCCGATTTAAGAACTGGGATTTTCCACATTCCTAGATGGAGCACAATGGATGATGTGTTATTGTCGTGATTCAATAAATTATTAAACACAGGTGTTTGGGCCCGAGCTAATAATAGTGTGAAAAGTTTAGCCGTGAAACATTGAAAGTGGACTATGTAAAACCGCACATATCAAAATCCCACAATAATTTTAAATAAAAAAAATAACATAACACGATATTATCGCCACATTTACAAAAATAAACGATTAAATTAAAGCGACAATAATTAAAATAAAAATGTATACAGTTAACGCGATAACTTTAGATCGTCGGGTCATGCGGACGTTTGCATGGATGCGATGAAGATAATTTACATATTTCGCAAAAAAATGTTATGACAAATTGTTTTCATTCACAGACATTGTGATAAAAAATTAACACAAACAACATGATAAAATCCAATTATATGAAAAAATTGTCTTTTAACATTGGAACACTAAATTCTTGGATGCCGAGCATCTTAAAATTTTGAATAAAATATTGTTTATTTAATCCAGCACGAAACTCCACTCGGATTCCCTTCCTGAACGCTGTTCAATTAAGAAGAGGCGAGCGAACTAGTATCGCAATGTGTGAAAATAAATTTGATCATGTGCCAATTTTCTATGAAAACAATCGACGTCGAAAACATGGAAGAATCGTTACAACCACGTACATCAATATTAAAAAAAAAACCCACACAATGTAGCCAAATAATCGTCCTTCTATTTACAAATAGATAAATAATATAAGGAAAAACATGCTTAGTCAAGTAATTTAAATAATACCCAGCTGTCGTTCTAAAACAACAAAAACAATAATCAGTATCAAAATATACGGTATTATAAACAAATATATTCAAATTCATGAGACGTTTTTGCTAAATTAATGTAAAGTGCAACATTTTTTTGATTGTTTAAAAATTCACATCATTTTATTTTGTCAATAAAATTACAGACGCAATTTTGAAATTGTGCAAATTATAATACTGGTGTAACGTCACGTCGATTCAAAATAAGGTCATCATTATTTGATACGCTTTATGAGTTGGGTGGGTTACTGAACTCATTAGTAATATCACTAAATTAAATAAACACAAAGAAACTCCAACGTTAATTAACACACACGATGATATTACTGAAATAAATACACTCGACTCTTTATTAGACGGTTTTAAAAGAACACGGTACACCAAAAAGAAAAAATACACAACTCTTTTTTAATAAGATAGATACGTTCCACCAAAAACCTTGTAAAAAGTGAGAGAATTGGTTTCTTAAATTAAAAAACCGTGTTATTTTAAAAAAAGAACAAAATTGTAGTATAAAAAAATGAAAACCCAATAAATAAATTAGATAAAATGGTATTGTCCATACATGTATTTTAATTAAGATAAAAATAATACTAAAGAGACGGCTAATGTGTAAAAATATAAAAAAGCTTTTGTTTATTATTACTATCCTCTGTTATTGAATTTCTTACTATTAATAAATCTAATATCCATTTCTGTGTTTTTGTTTCACAAGTTTTTTATTCATATATTTATATTCAGCCATACAAATTTGCAGTTCCCATTTTAATTAATCAAGAAGCTTCATTAGATTCTAACACATTAGTCGTGTCGTTAGTATTATTTTTTCCTAATTAAAATAATATTTTGTAAACGTTATTCATTGGGTTTCATTGTTACCTTATTTATACACGACTTACTATACCACAATGTTGTTATTTTTTTAAATAACGCGGTTTTTTTTTAATTCGGGGTACCATTCTTCAATTTTTCTATGAATTGAATATTGACGTGTACTAAAATTCTATAATGTATATTTCTACTAGGGCATTTTTTTTAATTCGAGTCGTTGATTTACATAATTGGGGTATTATTTTAATGGCTCCAAATTTAAATATGGCAGTGCCAATCATAAAGATAAATTATATAGCAAAACGAAACTTTCGCTCGGAAGATAGTTGCAATTAAAATTTTAAGCAGGACGAACGCAGTATATTTTTTCAATAATTGATATGTTAACACACACCAGACGACCTCACAGTGCGGAAAATAATTACAATACAATACCTTACTCCCGATCAAAAATCAACCGATGCATCGACCTTCGCGAAAAATTCGCAACCGATGACCACCGCACTTATTTTCAACAAAAGCACGCACGCACCACAATTTGGCAAAACTAATTAAAACACAATCGGCACATCATCGTTACGAAAACAGACGAGTGGTGCCGAATTCATTACGGTATTATGGCAACGATGTGACGAAAACGTTCGGTGCCAATGAAAGCCAAGAGAAATCTCGCCAATCTTTCCTACAAAGTAAGAAAATTGAGTTGATCGATGATTTACAATACTTGGGATTATAACTGCGTGACAATTAACTACAAACGTTACAACACAGCCAGTTGGCGACTACCCGAG